>JASDQU010011800.1:141541-168706 GCA_032191745.1 Picea mariana
CTATTGGGGGCTAAGGCCTGATATTTCATTTATTTTGGGTTTTTAACATTACAGAGTGGATTTTGACTGATATTATGCCCAAAAAATGGAGATTTTGGCCATTATTGGAAGATTTTGGACTTTTTTTGAGACCAGATTTTGGGAGGAAGTTGGGGAATGATAACCAACTTCAGATCTATAAAAACCAGGCCTGTTTGAGGCCATAGAGGACAGTCAGAGTAGATTTATGCTAAAGGGAAGCCAAGCCAAAGCCATTTTTATGCAGGGAAGTTGTTGAGCAGTAGACACTTGCGGGCCATTTCTTGGAGCTCCGGTCATCAATTTTGTGTGCCATTTCTTCTGCTGGGTTCTAGAGATCCGGAAGAACATGGCTAGATCAGTCTTGTAGCTTAATGGCACTACTGCGATGTACATTTTGTGCTTTGAACAGAAATAAAGAAGCTTCCCCCACTGAGACAAAGGCCCAGAGACGTAGGCAATTTTGTGTCGAACTCCATTATCACTTCTCTTGTTATGGTTTTTTGTTCTTGTTCCTTCATTAAATTCATCCTCTTTCATTCAGCTTCTTAAATGGTCAATTAACGCATGCAATTAAAAACTCAACCACAGTCATTAAAAGATCTTTTTGGATCACTACTACACCAAAGAACCCACAGTCATCTAGAGGAAAAAAGAAGGGTGGAAATAATAATAAAAAGAAAAAATCTTCTAAGCACTCAGGCCCCAAGACACATGAAAAAAAATGTTGATTGAAAACCTAAATATAACTTCAAATATCCCTACATGGTTTCTAAGGAAGATCATTTTACCAAAGACTTCCCTCGTCTCACCAAAATCCATCAATATCTCGAACAAGGCCCATTATCTTCTACAACTGCAGTGTTAACAAACACTTCACCCCCCCCCAACAACAACAACTAGTTGTGCAAACACAGCCACCCCCACCTAGGGGCAACCCTGAGTGCTCAACTACAAATATCTTGATGGTCAAATCCATGAAATTATCCACTAGGACAAATATTTATGACTCTTCGGAGATGAATCCTCCATTAAAATATTCCCCTCTCACAACACCACCCAATGTCCCTCTCACTCTTGAGAAACCAAGTACAGAACTCACTTTTCTCTCTCCAAAAGGGGTACTTCATCGAGTGACACATAACCCTGACGCTTAAGCAACCCAACACTATAATATAGTGGAGGATCTTTCTCAAGCCCCATGCACCATGTCCTCCCTTGAATAATGAAGAGTTTTCCAACCCAACGAAAAGATTTATGAACAACCATTGGGGGAATTGATCCCTTAGAGTCAAACATTATTTATTTTAACATGGAACAAAGTGAACACTTCCTTTCACACCAACTTTCATTACAAATCACTGTTTGTTCACTTTAGAATTTTTTTTTTTGAACTGTGATCGATGAAGGCGCGACCACTTGTATTATGTAAATGACTTGTTGGAAAGCCTTCAGATCTCCACAACTTACTACATTGGAAACCATATTGAAGGCCTTTGATGGACATTTTTTCAAACCTCATGGTATTTTTCCCTCCCTAGCAATCGGACTAGCTAATAAAATCGCTTCCATTGAAGTACAAGTAATCAATGCTAATCTTGACTACAATATCCTTTTAGGTCGTACTTGGTTTTATGCTATGAAGATAGTAGCATCCTTTGTCTTCTTAATTATCTACCTTCCCCACCAAAGAAAGATAGTGACAATATACCAACTTTATTATTGTACACCCAACGTGTGACTTAATCCCAACACAAATGCACCATTTGTAGGTAAGTCGACACCTGAATATGAGAGTATCAGTGTAGGCCTCTATCCAACCCTTAGGGAACCTTCCATTTACCCCCAACTGATATCTCTCAAATAAATTCGATCAATATGATCTCTACTTCTTGTTGTAAATCCCTTGGTTCTTTCGACCCTTGGGTAATTCCTCACTCTTATGATGTCGAATATTTCAGAGCTACCATGCCTTTATCCCCAACTAAATTATCATATTCAATTATCTAGACAGTAAATGAATCTTCTAACATGGATTCTAAAATCCTACTGGATGATGAGCCATATTAGTTTTTCTCTCTTTAATGAGTTCCCCCTGAACATCGCAAGGATGACTTCCTAGATCTATTCTTCCCATCTGATGAAGATATAATGGAAGTCATGTCTCTTCAAGATTGAACTTGGGAATACCATCACCACCAATACTCTTTCCTTCCCAATAAAGAGAGGAAATAAACACATATTCAAACCCTCATTTATACTGATACCCAAGACCCGTCCTCGTTACCTTCCATGACATATTCTCCCCCATCGGAAGGAAATTTGGGAAATATTTCTAAGAATATCTCAATTGATATTTCAGTTAAACCTCAGATCAAGAAACAGATCCATATAGGTGCAAATTTCTCTCCCGAAGAGATTGAATGTTACATTGCCCTTTTTAAAGAGTTCAATGATATTTTTTCCTGGTCATATGAATAAATTCCAGGAATCGACCGACAAATTGTTGTTCATGAAATTAATACATGTCCCAAAGCCCGTTCCATTCAACAATGACTCCATCCAGTTCACCCATGAAAATCCACAACAAATAAGGTCAAAGTTCAAAAATTATTAATCGTTGGTTTTATCTATCTTGTACCCCTTACAAATTGAGTCTCCAATATCATACCTATCGCTAAGAAGCAAGGCATGATCCGAGTATGTGTTGACTATAGGGACCTTAACAAGGCCTGTCCTAAGGAAAATTTTTCCAGCCCCTTCATCAATCATATCATCAATGATTGTGTTGGATATGAAGTCTTCTCATTCATGGACGACTTCTATGGCTATAATCAAATTGAAATCATACTGGAAGACCAACACAAAACCGCCTTTATATGCCTATGGGGCACTTTCGCCTATCGAAAATTACCCTTTGGTCTCAAAAATGTTGGCGCCACTTTCCAAAGGTTCATGTCTTATCCTTTCCACGACATTAAACACATCATGCAACCTTATCTAGATGACCTACCCGCCATATCTCCTAAGCGACGAGATCATATCGATCATCTACAACAAATATGTATTCATTGTCGACATTACAACATATGTCTTAACCCACACAAATGCATATTTTTTGTGGAATATGGTTGTCTCCCTGGATTTACCATATCTAGGTTTTGGATCTGAGTGGATCCCCTTAAAGAAGAGGCCATTATGAATTTGCATGCCCCTATTACTATTAACCAACTTCAGAAATTGCAAGGACAAGAAAATTTCTTAAGAAGGTTCGTCGTTAACTATGCAAAGATTACTAAGGGTTTCATGCAATTACTTAAAAAGGGTGTCCCATTCATTTGGGATGAACAAGCTCAACATTATTTTGATTGATTAAAGAACATTCTTACATCCACTCCACTATTGAAACCCCCAAATTATAATAAATAGTTTACCTTGTATCTTGCAACATATGGTACTACTATCGGAAGAGTATTAGTCCAAATTGATGAATACAATAACGAACATGTTATTTATTACCTCAGTAAAGGATTAGTTGGTGATGAACTTCATTATCCTTATGTCGAGAAGTTGGCCTTAGAAGTAGTTTTCACTGTCCAACGATTACAAAATTACATTATAATTCGAACTACTACCGTTATATATTACGCCAATCGTATGCAATATATCTTGTCACATCAAATATTGGGAGGTCCAGTATTTTCTTATTAAAATAATTTGACCTCGAGTTCTCTACCCCCAAATCCAAAAAGTACCTACTCTTTTCATAATTAATTATCGATCTCCCCTGAGTCATTGACGAATCTGTGGTCCAAGATTGATTTTCCAGATGAATCTTTGTTCCTCATTGACTCTTCTGACCCTTGGTATGGAGATATCCTCATTTATCTCTAGACCCAATGCTTCCATCCTCAGATGTCCTAATATGATCGTCGTCACATATGACATCAATACCACCACTACCTCAGCATTGGTGATACACGTTTTCGCCATGGAGTAGATATGGTGTTACACTAATGTGTCATCCACTCGGAAGAATAAAAAGTTCTTAATTACTGCTACTCAGGAGAATGTGGTGGCCATATTTTTGGGTTAGCCTTTGCCCAGAAAATATTATACACAGGGTATTTTTGGCCCACAATATTTAAATATTGCATGAATCCAGTCCAAAAATTCCATCTGTGCTAATTTTTTCGAATAAAATGTGTGCACATCCTAGTCCCCTACACTTCTCTATTGTAGTTGGCCCTTTTTATAAATGGGGCATCGATTTTACTACTTGTAAACCCCCTTCTTTTTCCGGTCATAATTACATAATTGCGGTCGTTGACTATTTCACCAAATGGGCATAATCCATGCCCACATACTCTAATGAAGCCAAAATTGCAACATTATTTGTATTCAATTATATTATAGCAAGATTTGGTGCTCCCAAATCTATAGTGACCGATCACAAATCACATTTTTGTAACAACATGATGACTGGGCTATCTAGCCTTTTGCATTTTGACCAAGAGCACTCTTCTCCTTACTATCCACAAGCAAATGGTTAGGTTGAGTCCATTAACAAGGTACTCAAATATGTGCTCCAAAGTATGATTGAAAAACAAAAATCCAATTGGAATATAATGTTATTCTCATCCTTATGGGCATACCAAACCTCTACCAAGACTTCCACAGGATTCAAGCCCTTTCAACTTGTGTACGGATTAGAGGTAGTACTACCCATTGAATGTGAAATCCCCTCGCTTAATCTAGTTGTTGAACTCTTGCCCCATACCTCCATTGAAGAAGAACGACTAATTTACTTATCTCACCTTGATGAGTGATGTCATGAGGCCATCATGGAAAAAAACATCCCACCAAAAGCAAGTAAAGTCACAATATGATCAGAAAATTTGTCCTCAAACTTTTCATAAGTTGAATTGGTGTTGATCTATGATCAAGACCGTGATAAACTAGGTGCAGGAAAATTCGAACCTCTGTGGCATGAGCCCTATTTTCTCAAACATTCTCTTCACAAGGGAGCCTATGAGTTAGCTGATTACGAAGGAAATATTCTCCCCGAGCCCCAGAATGGGCTCTACTTGAAAAAGTACTATGCATAATCCCCACGCTATCTAGTGCTTTTGTAGCTTATGTATTATTGTATTATATGGTTGTATTTGTTTTCCTTTTATGAGATAGTATTTGTCAATCTTCTTATCCTACTTAACTATTGAGATGTAGATGTCATCATTTCACACCTGAACATGACCTATTCTATTCGACATCCTATCCTTTTTCAGAAATATTTAAGGGCACGACTCTTGGAACAATCATTTCATTTTATCACTTATGAACATATACCAAGACAATTCAATTCATTAGCTGACTCACTAGAAAATTTTGTGTTGAATCGACATCTACTTCATTAAGAAGCATTATATTATACAAAAATTGTATAAACCATTTCATCACATATATAGGCAGAAATCACAAAGTTGTATATCCATATAGATAAAAGGTGTGTACAAAAGGTATCCAAAATTGGTATAATATAACAAAAATGGGCTTTTCGCCCATATATCCACAACATAAAAAGCACCAAAATTCCATCATGCTAAAGAACACTAGTTATATCGAGGAGCCCTATGGTTATTATAACAAATGACTATTCGCACAACCTTCCGCAGAAGGTTCCCAAACAAGTTCTCCACACCTACAACGCTCCTCTCCATATGCAGAGGTATATCATTCATATGTGGCACTGGAATTCCCACAGTCAAACGATTGATGTTCTCCTCTAGATCCTCCAAGAGATATGTATCAGCTTTCCCATCATGCAGTCCTCTTCCAATCTCAAGTTGTTCACCTCTATTAGAAAACAGTATCGCATAGAAATAAAACAAAAAAAATGCATAAATAAAACACAAAATATAGACAATACAATAGAGACACAAATATACGTGGTTCACCCAGTGTGGGTTACGTTCACCAGATAAATTTTTGGGTCCTTCCTTTATTATTATCCAACAAATGAAGGGATACAACCTACAACACACCCGTTGTAACTTCCTCTTCTTTCTCTCACAGTCTCCTCACTCATAATACAATATTCACAATGAAACATAGCCACAATACATTTCCCTCATAAAAGAGGGTTTCCTTTTAGGGAAAAAAACCCTTACATAAATTCTATCGTCAGATCTTTGACCTTATAATGAACGGTCCATATTTACTATGAAATTACAATATACAATTACAAGGAAATTTTTCCTTCAGGGGCTTTGCCCCCAAACCCCCCCTGCACTCCCTCATGTGGAGGAGTTTAAAGTCTTCATGGGGTATAAACATGGCTGAAAACAAAGACCTCTGAATAAGGAAGATAATCAGGCTCCACAACCAACAATTTCCCACTTGGAGACTTATCTCAACAACTCCACCATTTTTGTATATGCTTGACTATGATCCTTCTTGGACCTGGTGAAATTTTCATCTTCACCTTCATGCTTGAAGACCAACTAAAACTGAGCAGGAACTCAGTTTCTGCATGGTTACTCCCTTTATTAACATGTCTGCAGGATTATGGCTAGTATGTATCTTTTCTAACTTCAAATGTCCATCTTCCAAGACAGATCGTATGAAATGGTACCTAAGTTTTATATGCTTAGTAGTCAAATGGAAGGTTGAGTTCTTTGCAATATGAATGGCACTCTCACTCTCATAGTACAAGCTGTTATTATCCTGCTTCTTTCCCAATTCTTCCATAAACCTTTGTAACCAAATCATCTCTTTACTAGCCTCAGTAGTAGAAACATACTCTACCTCTGTTGTTCAAAGTGCAGCAACCTTTTGTAGTTTCGAAATCCAGCTTAGTGATGTTCCAACTATAGTAAGAACATAACCTGTGGTGATTCTCTTTCTATCTTTATCACCTTCCATATGTGAATCAACATATCCATGTAGAACCGTCTCTGAACCTCCAAAACATAATACATGAGTAGAAGTACCTCTCAAATACCTGAGAATCCACTTTACTACCTCCCAATGTTCTTTACCTAGATTGTTCATATACATTCTCACAATTCCCACTACGTGTGCAATATCTGATCTTGTGCAAACCATCTCATACATCAAACTGCCAACTATTGATGAATAAGGGACCCTGGAAATATATTCTATCTCCTCCTATGTCTTGGGACACATTTCCTTTGTTAATTTGAAATGGATGGCCAAAGGTTTACTAACCGGTTTCGCATTCTGCATTGTAAACCTCTCCAACACCTTCTCTATGTACTCACCCTGAGATAATGTCAATTTTCAATTTTTCCTATCTCTTGTTATTCTCATATCAAGGATTTTATTTGCAGCACCCAAATCCTTCATCACAAATGAATTAGTTAATTTATTCTTGAGAAAATTTATATTCTGCATATTACACCCTGCAACAAACATCTCATCTACTTACAATAGCAACATAATATAGCTTCGATTTTCTAGCCTTCTAAAATAAACACAGTGATCAAAATGACATCTACTACAACCTTGTTCTGTCATAAACCTGTAGAAATTCAAATATCACTGCCTTGGAGCTTGCTTTAGGCTATACAAGCTCTTCTTCAACATGCATACCAAATTTTCCTTCCCTTTGACCTCATACCCATGTGGCTATTGCATATAAATCTCTTCCTCCAAATCCCCATGGAGAAAAGTTATTTTTACATCTAACTGTTCAAGATGAAAATCTTCTACTGCCACAAGACTTAAAATAGTCCTAATTGAAGTCATTTTAAGAACAAGAGAAAATATTTCATCAAAATATATACCTTTCTTTTGTGCAAACCTCTTTACAACAAGTCTAGCCTTGTACCGCTTTTTTCGTCCATATTCTTCCTTCAACTTGTAAACCCATTTATTCTACAATGCTCTTTTTCATGTAGGAAACTGAGCCAAACCCCAAGTCTGGTTATTTACCATGGAATCCATTTCCTCTTTCATACCTTGCTCCCACTTCTTTTTAGTGTCTACCTGCATTGCCTCTTCATAACATTCTGGTTCACCAACATCAATCAACAAAAATAATACAATGAAGGAGAGTATCGTTCAAAGGGTCTACTTAACCTGATAGATCTTCTAACAACACTTGCAGGAGTTTGAGGTACTTTTTGCTTGTGTTGTTGTACATTTTGATTTTCTAGTTCCTTTGGAATTTATTTTTCAGTGATCTCATCAAGCACTGTGTATTTTGGTTTTTATTTTTCCTGTTTCTTTCCCTGCAACTGATGTTTGTACATGATCTTCTCATTAAATATGACATCTCTACTACTAATGATTTTTTTATTTTCATAATCCCATAATTGATAAACAAAATTATTAACACTGTATCCAATAAAGGTACACTTCTTGGATTTTTCTTCAAGCTTTGTTTTATTTTCTTTATCAATATGGACAAATGCTTCACAACCGAAAGTCTTCAAAAAAAAATACTTTACCTTTTTACCTGTCCATGCCTTCTCTGGAATTATACCATCCAAAGAGCTTAAAGGTCTTCTGTGTATTAAGTAAATAGAAGTATCTAAAGCATTTGCCCAAAACTTTAAGGGAAAACCAACATGCAATCTCATTCTCCTTGCACGCTCCATGATTTTCCTGTTCATCCTTTATGACACACCATTTTCTTGTGGTGTTCCTAGAAATATATTCTCTCTATGAATCTCATGTTATGAATAGTAATCATCAAACTCCTTGCTGCAATATTCACCTCCATTATCTGATCTAAGACACTTCAACCTTTCTCCTGTCTCATTCTCAACCAAAGCTTTCCATTTCTTAAAAGTATAAAAAACATCATATTTTTGTCGAATGCAATAAACCCAAGTTTTTCTAGTTTCATCATCAATAAAAGTAACATAATAATGAGAGTCACCAAGAGATGATACCTGAGCTGGTCCACATACATTTGTATGCACAAGCTCTAACCTTTCACTCTTATTTTCTTTTCTGACTCTGAGAAATATGACTCTCTTTTGTTTTCCATAAATACAATGCTCACATAAATCCAAATCAATTTGTTTAAGATCTGGAAACAAATTTATTTTGTGAAGTATCTGCATCCCCTTCTCACTCATGTGTCCAAGCCTATGATTCCACAGTGTTGTATCCACTCTTGTAGAATATAAAGAGATAGAAGAATTAATATTACCAGTACATAAATACAATGTACCTACCTTCTCTTCTTTTGCTATCACCAATGATCCTTTGGTGACCTTCCAGACCTTATCTGTAAATATGGATATACAACCTTCACTTGCCAACTTCTCTGTTGAAATTAGATTTTTTCTTAGATCTGGAACATATCTTACCTCTTTCAAAAACCATTGGTTTCCATTCCTTTTCTTTATTTTTACCTTTCCCATTCCAACAATTTTTCATGGTGCATCATCACCCAAATGAACCTATCCAAAATCACCTTGAACATAATCTAGAAAATGTTTCCTATGCGGTGTGGCATGAATAGAAGCCCCTAAATATAATACCCAAGACTCAAAAATATTATCTATAGAAAGAATCAAAGCATATTGCAACACATCACCTATTACATTTGCTTCCTGAATTTTCTCTTGTTGTCCATCTCTTTGTTTCTTTGGAGCTGTACAGTGTTTCTTCAGATGTCCTTTCTTTCCACAATTCCAACACTCTATCTTTCCAATTCTGGATTTGGATCTTCACTTCCTAGAATTCTCGTGGTTCCTTGAGCGCTTTTCTCTATCCTTTTGTCTTCCCATGTTCTCCATGTTTAATGCATTACCCGATGTCTCACTGGTGATTTTTCGTCGCATTTCCTCACTAAGGATAACACCAACGACATCATCAAATTTTAAAGTGTTTGAACCATAGACAGAGTTACTTACAGCCATGAACAAGACGTTCCATTTTTCTGGCAATGAGCACAAGATTAGAAGAGCCCTGACCTCATCATCAAAGTCCATTTTATAGAACTTAACTTATTAGTAACCGTATTAAATTCATTTAAATTATCTGCAATAGACCCACCTTCTGACATATTCATATTAAATAATATCTTCATTAGAAATACCTTATTGGATGCCAAGGGTTTTTCATATAGTTTATCCAATGCATCCACCAACTCCTTCGTTGTCTTTTCTTTTGAAATATAAAAATCCACTGACGCTGCCTAGATTAGCCATATTGTTCCTAGAGCCTTTTTGTCAAGAATATCCCATTCTTCATCCTTCATGACCATTGGCTTATTTTCTATTTCTTCCAATGGTAGGAATAGATCCTTCTAATATAAATAATCTTCAATTTGCATCTTCCATAATTGGTATTTTTGGCTGTTAAATTTCTTGATCCTAAACTTTCCATATTCCTCCATTGCTCCCACTCGAACCAAGAACCCTGTTTTCCTACGAGTTACCTTTCGCTCTGATACCAGTTGTTAGAAAATCAAGATCGCAGAGAAATAAAATAAAGCAAATGTGGAAATAAAACACAGAAGATACACAATACAATAGAGACACAGATATACGTGGTTCACCTAGTGTGGGCTAGGTCCAATAGAGAAATTTCTGGGTCCTTCCTTTATTATTATCCAGCAAATGAAGGGACATAACCTAAAACACACCCGCTATAACTTCCTCTTCTTTCTCTCACAATATCCTCACTCATAATACAATATTTTCAATGATACATAGCCATAATACATTTCCCTCATAAAAGAGGGTTGCTTTCTAGGGAAAAAAACCTAACATAAATTCTATCGTTAGATCTGCGACCTTATAATGAACTATAAAGATTTAATATGAAATTACAATATATATTTACAAGGAAATTTTTCCTTCAGGGGCCCATAGGGTGGGTAACCCCCCCTGCAGTCCCCTGCATGGAGGAGTGTACATTCTTCCGGGGTGTAAAGTCTTCATGGGGTATAAACACGGCTGAAAACAAAGACCTCAGAATCAGAAAGATAATCAGGCTCCACAACCAACACACCTTGCCTAGTCAATGGAGACATCCTCCCTAGACGTACTGGTGCACAATCTACCCATCACAAATTGTTTGTTATGTTACACACAAAAACATTTATATATCATAAAATTACAAAAAAATAAAAAATATGAAAAAAATATATATACTGGAAAATTGTATCTTTCTTACCTAACTCATCACTAAACCTTTCCCCTTCAGGGAGAACTATATATAGATCATCACGGTAATCCACACCAGCATATGCATAATCATCTATCACCACTATCTGGTGATCCTAATATAAAAAAAATGTGTTGCCAAACTGGAATTGAATTCCCCCCTGAGTCGGGACAACAAATATGTCCATTTATTCATAGCTAGATCTCTATACCCAACATATGCCACCACATCCACTGGTCGTGATGCTCAAAAAATAAAGATAGAAAAATGGATCCATAACAAAATTTATTTTTTCGACCCAGCCTACACTTGGTCAACTGCTCCTTCATATTCACCAACATTGTGACATACAAGTTATATACTCTAGGGGACAAAATCATCATGACATAATCTACTTGTCTCCTTGAAGCCAAGTGCGTCCTAGTACTCCCTGCCTCCCGTGTAATGGTGAATAACACGATACGTAGGGTTAAATCCACTACCTAGCTAATAGGTAGCTTATTGCTTCTCTTCTGTGTACCTTTGTGACAATAACGGGCCACATAGTCATCCACCCGATATGCACTACCCCTCTTGCCACCTACCAAGACTACGATGGCAGCATGACGAGACAATCACATCATAAAGTAGATATCCTCCACCTCCAAGGTTAAGATCTAGTATCGTACCAAAAAGTGTTTTTGATATGCATCCCACATATCAACCAACCTTTGTAACATCACTAGCTTTGCTCGCATGTTCTGACATAGGAAGAACTTCAGTAACCCACAGTTCCTTAAAACATATAAATTTAGAGTATCCTCTAATGCAACATTATCATTCTCTTCATGTTCATGTTCTCTCCACTCTAAAATCATTTCTTACACCTACCACAAACACCATTTTTTTCAGAACCCATTCAAATACAATAATCATCCAAAAATTTTCAAAACATTGTAAAAAAAACACCCGATCGCAACTTTCCTGAGCAAACTGGGAGACCGGTTGCGACCACTTTGTTTGGTCATGACCTCTTTTGGTCGATAGTGTGACCAGCCGTGACCATATTGGTCGGTCACCCCTCAACTCTACTATGGTCATGATCGATCACAATTTCATCCTTCACACGGAGAAACTGAACCATTCGATCGCTCCCCACAAAGAGGTCAGTGGTGACTACGCAGACTCACAAATTTTCAAGTCATGCCAAGAATATATAAATGCATAAAAACAAAAGTCCAAGATGGGTTTTGTAATATGAGGTCCAACATGTTGTTTGTTGTTTGAAAGGTACATGATCTGTGGTTCCACACCCAACAATCAGTGCTCCGAATTTTCACAAGAAAAGTGCTCTCGAAAGTTTCACCAAGGTAAATGGCTAGAATGAGGTAAAAACCCTATTTTTTAACCACATATAACTTCATTTTAACCGTGTTCACACTCTAAAATAACTCTTTTTCTTAATTTTTGGCTATTTATCATTTTATTTGCTCATGGCACCATATTCTAAGCATATCTTTGTCAACAACACTATTGACATAATCTATGGAACCATTATATGGAGTCTCTTTTAAGATCTTTTTCAACTTCTTAAAAAAATAAAAGATCATTGGGTATGCTTGTGTTTTCACAATTGTATCATGGATTTGAAAATACATCCACCTGGTATAAGTTTACCCCTTTTTTGGGCCAGCCAAACTATTTACAAAAAATGAACACCCTATCCCTTGTGGTTATGATAGTTCTCATTCACATTGTTTTAAACTTTTTCGGGCCTAGGAGACTAAAATTTACGATAAAAGTACCCCCCTGGAGTCTTATTTAAGTTTTTTAGACTCCCTAAAATTGAAAACACTGGCGAGCGCAAACCTACTTGGGCTCGATAAAAATACATAGGTAAGTATATAGAGTTTACTTTATGACCTTTTCAAACTCGTTAAATATGAAAAGGCCATTGAGTTTTCCTTCTTTGGAATAGTTAAAATTTACACCGAAGGACCCATTCATGGGACCAAACCCCTCCTTCCTCAGGTTCGTTAATAATATGTTGAGAGACTCCTCATTAGATGAGCTATAACAAGCATTTGTTATCCTCCTCCATCTTGTAAAAATAGAAAGAGGTACTCACCGATCTTGGTGGGGAATTATTAGATGGTTTTTCCATCTTCTTGTCTTCCTTAACTGATAGTTGTCCTTACTTTGTGTCACCCTTGAACAACACACCTATTTTATCACCTCATACAACAGTTGGGTTATTCATTTTCTCTCATTTTACCACCATTCCCATAATTTTGTCACATTCCCCTCACTAGTCCATGGACAATTATTATGGTCTTCACTTGAGTTAATGCGGTCATGCATACTTGTTCAAAGGAAGTCCTATATCCATCAGTCACATGCCCTCACTTTATTCTTTTTTATTGCCACCATCCATGTGTCAGTCATGCTCTACTATTACCATCCATATTTTCATGTTTCACATCGATTGTTGGGGGATACATCAAGGCCCTCCTTCGATGGATTCATCCTTTCGACTTCAACACATTATCTAGGATTGAAATATAGAAACCCTTAAGTACCCTAGGACTTGAAGACATCAGTGGAAGGTTTCCTTACATTTAGACAATGGCCTTTAGATCATTGAATCATGTCAGATTAATCTACGAGTGTTCAACGTCAACTGCTTTATTCACACTTTGTATATTGTACTAAGTATCTTGGATTCCATCACCATCATCAATAGATTCCCTTGCATTTGTTAATGATATACACTAATGGTCAGTAATCAGATGGTTTCTACCATGCTCGACATAAACTCATTTATTCGCTTGTTGTAGATTCATACCATTTGGATTACGATTGAAGACCTAGGGACAAATGACCCTCCTGTTAGATCGCATTATTTTCCAAGCTGGGATAGATAGTATTCATGAGCACTTCCTTGATTGCTCAATTATTGATTCATGTTATTTCTTTGTGTGATGTCACATAGATCCACATTTGTACTTGGTCGTGGCTATGTTTTCACTTGAATATTTCATGGATCCAAAGTGTATATTTTTGTGGCCATGAATTGAGTCATGGTTTTTCTCTGATAGATCCATGGTGTACTTTTTGTGGCCATCACTTATGTCATGCATAGATCCATAGTTTATTTATGGTTTCTATGATACCATATATCTTACTGAGCATGGGAATGCCCGCCTCAGGGATCTTTTTGTAGGATTGGAGATTATCTTCTCCAATCTCTTTTCCCATAGAGTTACACCTTTTATTGGTAAATTATTTTAGCCATCAGACACCTCTGACCTCACACTTTAGGGGGAATTCATTATATCAGTATTAACACCCTAATCAATGAGACATCATCTCCTAGAGGTCACCTACCCAATTCCTTCATCTTTCATCATATTTCCATTGAGTTTCTATCCTAATATCTCTTCGTTCACCCTTTTCATTTTTCAAACCTACTACCAAAGGGGTCGGTCACTCTTTCCAGACTTCCAAGTTCCTACCGGGTCACTATGTCTGTGTACTTTTTTCATGACCGAGCCTAGAAGCTCCCTTTTTTGGATTTGGTTGTGATAGATGAGACCTCTCTCTAATTTCTCGGGGTTTAGTCTCGATAATTCTTCCAGTATAAGCCTAAAGATCTTATCCCATTAACCATATGGCCTTATCTCTAAATCCCTATAAGAACCAATCCATTTCTATGGGAAAGGGTAGAAAGAAGTAGCAAATTTAGTATGGTGTTTTGGTGGCAAGGCGTGGGAAAGGAGCTTGGAAGAAAGATATATCTTCAGCTTACACCTGTAAGTTGTAATATTGCTTACTTGATTATTGGAAGATATGTTGGATTTTTCCCTCTAAATGAGTGTTCATTTAAGTTTGTGTGTTTTTTCATAGAGGATTGATATATTTGTAGATAATGAAATATTATCAAGCTTAGCAGAATAAATTATTTCTATCTATGTTCCTATCTTAGGTATAGGAAGATCCTAAGGGCGCTAAGCTCCTACAGGGTACAAAATCCCTACAAAAATAGGAGGTCTCAGGTTCAACCCCCATCGATTTCTATACTTTTGATAAACATTAAACATTAATGGCCAATGGGAAGTTTCCATGTGGCATCCTCTCAATGGCCTATCATTGCCACATGTCAAATTGCAATTGGTCCATTGTACTGCATGGATTGCCAGGTCACCTCCTCAGTTGGATGTACGGTGTGCCATATGGTGCTCCATGGTGTGGCCATGTCAGCATCATATGGTCACACGTTCATTCCATGTGTCACCCTTGCAATAGTGACATGTGCCACCTTGACCCTTTGACTTTGACCTTTTCATGGTTGAACAAAACTTTGACCATACATAACTTTTGCATATGAACTTCGTTTGAGGCGATTTTTTCATCGTTCATCGTTGAGCTCTATAAGTTGATTTAATTTTCAAGAACATTTGAGATGATCAAATTTTTATAATTTTCAAACCCTTCTAGACCTCTATGAATGTTTTGGATCCTCCTGGGCCTTTGTGAGCATTCATGGATCCTCTTGGATCAACCATTTTCATGAGCAGGCTCTCCCCTTGTGTCAGAGTTGTGTTATTTGTTTGTAGAGGGTTAGGGGAATGAGCCGACAAGTTGACTCAGGACGATCCAAGGTTATGGTCGGGGCCATTTGGCCCCTCCATTTTTTAAGAGAACCTGATTTTGCAGAAAGGACAAAGCTTTGCGGGATATTGAAATAGCTCAATAGAAGATTATAAGTGGCAGAGAATAGTTAGGATAAGCGGAAAATTCAATTGAAAGAGTGCCAATAGTGAAAACAAATCATACATCAACTAGACGAGCAAGTGGAAAGAGCTATAAGCTTCGAGCACATGCAAAAATAAAGAGGGAAAAGTAATGTTTCATGGAATCAAGAAAATAAAATAGAATAATCAAGAAGTTGTTATGATCGAATGCCTTAAAAATGAAAAGAAATCAATACAGTTTAGTCCACTTCGAGGGGAAACCCTCCTTTACAGTATATAAACTTTAGAACATAATATGAGATGAGATAATATGGTTAGAATACTATATCTCCTTGATATATATACAGGATACAAAGGATTACAATTATAATGAAAGGGTGCAATGAAGGGCTCTATCAAACCTACTAGAAATGTAATAATTCAATATCTAGGGCATAATAAGGGGTTTTATACATATCATGGGTATTTTTCTAGGGATTAACATACCCATCCCCTTAAAACAAGTGTTGTCCTCAACACTTGTCTAACCACAGATGCTTCTGCATGAAGAAATCATCTTCCCATGTTGCCTCTTCCACTAGTAGGTTCTTCCATTTGATGAGGTACTTTGTAATTGCTCGATTTCTCAATTGCTTTATTCTCCTTTCAAGGATTGTTTCTATCTCTAGTATGACTTTACCTTTTTCATTGAGATCTGTTAAAAAAAAATGGACCGGGATATTGTTTTTGATGACCTTCTTTAAGAAAGAAACATGGAATACTGGATGTACACGTGAAGATGGAGAAAAATCCAATTTGTAAGCCGTACGTCCAATCCTTTGTAAAACCTTATAGGGGCCATAATATTTGGGAGAAAGCTTATTGTCCTTCTTTTTTTGCTTGAGGGACATTTGTTTGTATGGTTCTATCCTTAGAAATACCCAATCCCCCACTTCAAATTATTTTTCCCTGTGATGTTGATCTCCTTTTTGTTTCATCCTATTTTGTTCCATAACCAAGTTTTCCTTCAACAATTTTAGGACATCTTATTGGTTCCCTATGTGGTCCTCCATTGCTTGAACCTTTGTATTCCCTTTCAAGGGTGATGTGATGGATGGACGATGATATCCATAAAGTTCCAGAAATGGGGACATTTTTTATGAAGTATGGAAGGATGTGTACTACCACCATTCCTCTAAGGGAAACCACTTGACCCATTGTGCCTGTTTATTCGATGCAAAGCAACGAATATATCCTTCCAGAAATTTATTCACAATCTTAGTTTTCTCATCATATTGAGGGTGGTAAGATGAACTATGAGCCAATTGAGTACCAAAACAAGAAAATAATTTAGTCCGAAAATGTCCCATGAAAATTGGGTCTTTGTCACTTACAATAATCTTGGGGACTCCATGTAGTTTTTGAACTATTTCCATGAATGTTCCTACTACTCTACTTTCTTTAAAAAGAAGAGAAAGAGAGAGAAAATGGGCATAATGTTTTAGTCAATCCACTATTACCATGATGATGGTCTTTTCTTCTGATTTTGGTAAACCTATAATAAAATCCATGGAAAATTATTCCCAACTTTGTCTTGGTATAGATAATGGTTGTAGGATACATGGAGTCTTTATTGTCTCTCCCTTATTCTGTTGGAAGACTAGACATTCAGAAACAAACTTTTGAAAATCATTTTTTAAGACCTTCCCAGAAAAAATCCTTCTTGAACCCGTGGTATGTTTTCAAGAATTCTGAATGTCCCCCTATATGAGAAGTGTGAAATTCCATAAGGATCTTATGTTTGAGTTGGGAATTCTTACATAAGTATAGGCTATCATGATACCATAGAAAATCATTCTTCCATACAAACTTGTCTACTAAACTGGGCTCTTCATGTAGATTTTGAATGATATTGCATACCTCTTGATATTGATTCCATTCTATCCTTGCTTCTTCCACCCAATCCAATTACAGGATAGAAATAACACATAGTGAACCTTTTGTTTCTTATTCTTTCATGGAAAGGGAATCTGCCACAAAATTATTTTTTCCTCTTTTGTAGATAATTTCAAAGTCACAACCCAACATATTTGTAACTCATTTTTGTTTCTCTTCTAAATATAATCTTTGCTCCAAAAAGTACTTCAATATGTCATGATATTTGTTTACCTTGAAGTGTATTCCTATTAGGTAGGGGCACCATTTATGAACTACGTGTATTATGGCCAACATTTCTTTTTCATAAATGGTTTTGATTAATTTTTTTCCTTTAAGTTGGCTATTTTCAAAGGAAAGGGGCCTTCCTTCCTGCATTAAAAATTCACCAATTCCATGGCCTGAGGCATCACACTCAACAATAATTTTTTTTTTTAAATCAGGTGTGGCCAATACATGAGTTGTACACATAGCCTCAAGTTTTTCAAAATCTTTGGTTGCTTCTTTTTTCCAAGAAAATGCTTCATATAATAATGTTGTTAGAGGTGTTGCTATTTGACCATAGTTCTTGAAAAACTTGTGATAATATCTTATCAATCCTAAGGTACTCTAATTTTCTTCAAGGTTTTGGGAATTGGCCATTCCCTTATAGATTTAATTTTGTTAGGGTCCAGTTTTACACCTTCATGAGATACAATATGACACAAATATTCCACTTCTTTAACCCCAAAGGAACACTTCAAATGCTTTGCATAAAGTTGTTTCTCTTCCAATAGTTGTAATACTCTGTCAACATGTTGTACATGCTTTTCCCAAGATTTGATGTAGATTATTATGTCACCAAAAAATACTAACGCAAATTTTCTGAGGAAGGGATTGAAAATAGAATTCATCAAGCTTTGAAATGTTGAAGGTGCATTAGTCATTACAAATGGCATAACCAAAAGTTCATAATGACCTTCATGTGTTCTAAAATATGTTTTAGGAATTTCTTCTGGCCTCATTCTGATTTGATGATATCCTGAACAAAGATCCAACTTAGTAAATAATTTGTATCCATGTAATTCATCTAATAATTCATCAATGACAGGGATAGGAAACTTATCTTTGATGGTCATTTTGTTGAGTTGTCTATAATATGGACACATATTCCATGATCCATCCTTTTTTGTAACCAACACCACTGGTGAAGAGAAATAACTTTAGCGATGTTGAATGATGTCAGCCTCTAACATTTCATGGATCATGCGCTTAATCTCACTCTTCTATGCATATGGATACTTGTAAGTCATAATGTTAGGTGGTACACTTTATGGTTGCAAATAAATAGCATGGTCATGGTCGCAAGTAGGTGGAAGACCCTTAGGTATTTCACCAAATACCTTGGAATGATTGCTGATAATTATTTCGAGATATGATGGAGTCGGGGCTATAGATATTTGAACATCAAGTGAGAACAATCATACAATTACACAATGGTGTCCCTTTTTTAGTAATTTTTCCATGCTATTAGAGCTTATCACTTTAGAAAGTTTCCCTTGGATACCTCTAAGCTCAATTTCCTTGCCATTTGAGGAAAATCTCATACAAATATTTTGAAAATCAAAGGGCACTATTCCTAGTGATTGCAACCATTGGACCCCTAATACAACATCAACACCTCCAATTTGGATGAAAATCATGGGGTTATCTAGAAAATAATTCCCATGTTGAGATTAATACTATGGAATTTCCCTTAACAGTTTATGGTACCTCAAATTGTAATCATTACTTGAAACTTTGTTGCAGGATATACAAAGCAATTGAGATCTTTTTTTATGTAATTGATTAAATTATGGGTTCTACCTGAATCAATCAATATTGTTACCTTTTTCTTTTTGATGTATCCTTGTATCTTATTAGCACAAGGGCAGACCCAGGGTTCAACTCTAACAATGCACCAACAAGCCCTAACTATCGGCCCTTTCGACAACACTGTCACGCTACTAAATTGAAGCTTTTAAGTGACCTGAAACACTAAATTGTCAAACCAGGGTTGGTAAACTTTGAGCTGATACACAGTATGTGAAGGTAAGCGTCTAGTCTCTATCTGAATGCTATCCTAAGAATAAAACACACACCTATTCTAAGAACTTGGATTTTAATAACTATCTTGAAACTGAGCATTTCCTATTTAAATCATCAACAAAAACAGCCTTGTGCTCAAATGATAATACTGCTATTCTCATTCCAAAATGTGGTTCCACAAGATTATTTTACCTCTATGTTCGATCATTTACCATCATCACTTATATTCCAGCCATGACACAAAGAGTATTTTCGAATATGCATTCAATCTGGTCATCAAAATGAATTAAAAAGCTGTCTACAAGAAAATAGAGTACTTGCCTAACTACTGGTACCAGGAGCTCCCCTTTGTTCTAACTGTAATCTAACTATTCTAACCAGGCATGGTAACTAATGTCTAACAAAACAAAATGCATGCTAATTCTGAGTTATGCTCGAATTGAAAATGAAAACCAAATAACCACATGCATATTCCAAACCCTATAGGCATCAGTTCTACGTTTCACACTCAGCAACGTCAAAGATAACAGTACACTGGAATGATTCAAGTGAGGAGTAAAGAAAAACGATTTTGAAACATCCAAATCGATGTCACGCTATGAGCTGCATATATACCATTCAGATAAACAAATTCCAATATGCTAAAACAACTAGATCTATGAGCGTTAAGCTACCTCATATGCAAGTTCTAAAGCATTAAAATGAACTAAGTCTATAACAGCATCAGACTAAACCTATTGTAAAATAAGGCAGCAACTTGCACCGGTTTGGCGGGCCCAACCAAATGGCACAAACGCTGTGGGTAACAACCAGAGCCGACTAGAACATTCTATTCAATCACTATATAAACTCCGTGCTTCATCAACTCAGGAAAGAAATACTCAAATCACATATCAGTCGAATAATATAACGTAACAACAATTTGTATTCAAAAAATAGGTTCACGACATCACATAATCCAGCAACAATAACAATAGCAATAGCAACGTCAACAGTAACAGTAACACATTCTCAGGAGTGATCCCGGGTTTTTATAGAAGTCTTATTGTTCATAATAGTCAAAAACAAGGATGCATAAAACAAACGGATCCCTGATCTGAGAATAGTCATAGAATCAAGTTAAAAATGTATTTCACATCTTCGTGACACGTAGTGTCACGAAGTGTGAATTATGAAGAATAATCGATCCAGGTTTATCATTATGTCTTCGAGCACTCTGTGGCGATGACTCTAGCTGGCCTGTGAATCTTTCTATCTCTCATTCGAACCATAACGCACACCATAATGCACAGATCTCGAATGGATCCATTGGTACCTCCACGGGTCCGAGTTGGTACCTCGTACTGACATCCTGTTCCAAAAATGGTAGTGGTACCTAACCCAAGCGATACTAGCCCCATTATCAATTTAAATCATTAAAGTGCATAAAAATAGCTTGAAATTCAAAGATACCTTAGGTGACCCCTTTGAATGGTAAGGAGATGTTGATTATGTCAAAATGAGGTCAAAAGGGTGGTACTAGCATATAAATGGAGGTCTGTGGTATATAGTATAGGCAAAGAGCATGATCAAAACCGAGGACCAACATACCCCCACACTGAAGTTCTTTCCTGTCCTCAGGCAACAAAAATCAAAAAACTTGGTAGCCATCACAGGGTTGCAACAGCTGCAACCAGCATCTGTAGCCTCTCCTGCTTCTTTATATTCCTGATTTCTTTCTTAAGGACCCTGTTGATTATAACATGCTTCTTAGGAATCCTCTGAAGTTGCCTGTTCCTTTTGACAATATCTTTCTTCCTCTGCTTTAATCTTTCAATTTTTGACAAAAGGTGGGTCACCCTGAGCTTCAGGAGTTCGTTCTTGGTTTTAACATGTCTGTCCAGTACACGGTACTCATGCAATTTCTCCTTCAATCTGCTATTTTTTCTCTCTAGTTTCACCACCATGGGCTTCAAGGACCGACTGGAGGAAATCTCACAGTGGGTTTCAAATGTTTGGCTTTGCCCTGACTAGAGTGAGGGGCTAGATGCATGCGTGAGCTCTTCGGGACTTTGAACAGGGGTGTGGAATTTATCAGAATTGTGGTCTGAACTGAATTCAGGAGTAAACTGATCTGGGTTGTGCTCATAGGTATCATCTGGGTCAAAGTTATGATCTGGGCTGAGTTCATGGTTGTCAATTGAATCTGGATGAACAGGGCTGAGTGTAGAAGTGTCAACTAGATGGGGTTCAGGGGTGAGATCTTTTGGCATCTGAACGGGGGTACTGGTTGGTACTTGAACGGATTCATTCTGCACAATTTTCTTGGGTGCAGTGGCCTGCCGATTGGTTCTACGATTCTTTCAAATGAGCTGGGACAACATCCAGGTCATCTCAGATGGCTCTGAGGCCTCCTCGTGACCATCTATGCTTTCCAATCTTTCTTGCGTGGGGTAGCTGGGTACCAAGTCGTCTATTCCCGACAGTATGCTTTTACATTTCCTCTTCGGGTTCCTCCGAGGCTTATCAGCTGACTCGGCAAGTTCCTCCACATCGATTATGTTCTCAGTGGCTGGGGGAGAACTCGGGGCTTCAATGTTCGCCTCTGTAGGTATGGTGGCCTCCCCAGTTTCAGCATTGGGTTCTACCTCGTCATGAATTGGAGGTTCGGGCTCAGGGTTCCCAGCGGAGTCTTTGGTTGGGGTTTTGACTTTCTTTTGCTTGGAATTCGACTTTTTCTGTGGGGAAACAGGTTTCACCTTCTTAGCTTTAGACCAGGCACAGGCGAGGGTTTTTACCATGAAGAGGTCCCACATTTCTTTCTTTTTCAACAGTGCAGATGTAATCAAGATTTTAACTAACCCGAAGTGAAATAAACTCCCCCGAAACTCACTAACCATTTGGACCTGTTCGGCCATCCTTTTCAAACTTTTTAACAAGAAAAATGGTATGTTCAGCGGAGTACCTGTGAAGTGTAACAACAATCGGGCGTGGCAGGGGAATATAATGGTGTATCACCCCTCGCACGTTAGGTAGCGCTGGAGGATGACCAACACTTGAGCCCACCATGGCTTCAGCCAAGACCGCGACGTTCCCCCGGACCATTTCGTGTCCTGGTACTGAGGTTCCAACAACTGCACAAAGAGCTCTTTATCCACCGGTTGTCCCTTCGTCCACCTTTGGCTTGTGGCGGGTAATTGAATTGCCTCGGCAATGAACTCCTCTGTTACCTCGAACTCAAGTTCGCCCACCTTGGCGGTCTCACCATCGAAATGCAGTGCAAATTGGAGTGTGATTGCGTCGTTATACCCATCGAACTTTTTCAGAAATGGTTCCCACCCTGCTTGCTTGAAAATGTCTCTCGTTGCCCCATATTCCGGGAGGGCTTCCAGGTCGGCGTATGTTTCTGGTTCATGGCAGTTGGCTACCATGGCTCTTCTTGGCATAATAGGGAAAGTCAATCGGTGGCAGTGGAGGTTGGATGAGGCGACGAGGGGACAAGAGCGATGAGAGGAGAGAATGCGATAGGGAATGTGGTGAAAGGAACGGTCGGGAAAATGATATGAGAATATTTGAAGTGTTGTGGAGATAGATAGGGTGTCGGACCATGATGAAGGTCATACGAGGGTGTAGCGTTATGATATCTAGTCAAATCGAACTTAGTTCTGGTAATGGTGCGTGTTTATGACACGAAATGTTATGATAGGTTAGTTCGTTTAGGTACCAGTCGGGAAATGATGAAACGTTATGGAGAAGTTAAGGTACCTTTAGTTCAAACATTAATATGCAGATCAATACAATAAATCAATATGAACTTAAATACACCTGAGTTACATTACCTCTACCCATTGTTATGCGAAGCTTGCTATGAAATTATCTTTTGAGGCTAAGTCTGGATTTGAAGGCACACAAATTGTAGTTTCTCTGGTCTTTCTCATGAATCTGTAACTGATGAACTTCTGCGCTGGTACCGACTGGTACTACTGGAACATTCAAGAGTCTGCAGAAGAACTTGAACAAATAATACCGTTCTGAAAAAAAACTTCCTATGTATAACAACAGATTAGCTTATGATGACCCCTGAACCTGGCTCTTGTTCTGTCCTGAGAAAAATCAACTGAAAACATGTCTTCCAACAGCTCCAAAGCATCTCCCATGGTACAAGTCTGGTTTGTGTGAATAGATGTTCTAATGTCGAACACAAACAGAAATCATCGGATTACTAGCCATTAATGAATGTTGTTAACCGATGCGAGATGACCCACCTGTGATGTCAATGGGCCTCAAGGTACCTACAGCGCATCCTAAACAGGTACGAATAGAGGTGTCAGTGTCGAGTCACCTGTAGGATCTATCAACCAAGAGACATTGGTGTATTCCCATGGCTGTTAGAAAAGACATATGCCATTAAGGCATGCAGAGTCCAGGGTGCTGAACAATCTCTAATCTCTACTCCAGATAAGGTGATGATGTCGATGGAGTGAGATTTTTTGAAAGGTGGACCTTAACATATTCCACATCATCCAGCACGAGTGCAGATAAAAATTTTGCAGACATAATCTTTTTGGAACAATAATCACCTGCTTGTGGATTTTATGAGCCCAAGCTAGTTCATGCTCATTACTTCCTCATATTTAGAGAGTTTGAGGAAATGCCAAAAGAAGACTCCAAGGGGGTTTCTTTCCCATAATAATTCACTAGGTCTGGTAAAGAATAATCCTTCCTGATAAATGCCCCTTTCATTTTTAATAAGCAAACGAAGGGAGCAGACAAGCTCGAATGTCCCTGGTGCAAAACAAGTTAGCCATGCTGATAAGAAAATATCATGAAATAAACAATCTTACCTTCTTACCTGTTGTTATTTCAGTTCTTCACTTATTCTGGGAGGCCTATAAAACTGAAAACAAAATATCAACACATCCAAGAGAAAGCAGAAAACAAATGTTTTTTCTTTTTTTTATATTATTTGATTTTTTTTTTTTTCTAACAATCTACTATTTACAGAATTTTAAACAGTATGCATGATCAAGGAGCAGCAGGAGAGGAAGACTCCTCTCCTACTATCTTCAATTCTGTTTGCTTGGCCACTTCCTGTAAGAAATCATCTTTTGACAAAGGCTTGTTGTACACTTTCAATCGATGTCCGTTCACTACAAAGGAGTTCTGAGAATCATCTATGGTTTTAATCCTGATAGAGTCGTTATCAAAAACAGTTTCTACTTCATAAGGTCCCAACCATCTCGTTGTAAGTTTTCCTTTGAAAGTTTTGTATTTGGAATTGAAAAGTAGTGCCCAATCCCCTGGTTGAAAATGCTTTTTCTTGATGTACTTGTCGTGCCATTTGCTACATTGGCTTTGCACAAGCATAGTTCTTTGAAGAGAATCCTGCCTCATTTCTCCCAATTCATTAAGTTGCGTGACCCTCTGTTTCTATGCTTCACTCAAATCCAATCCCAATTCTGCCGCTAGGTGGAATGTATGGATCTGAAATTCTATGGGTAGGAGAATTTGCTTACCGAATACCAATTCGTAAGGAGTATGACCAGTGGTGTTTCTCCATGTAGTNCATTAAGTTGCGTGACCCTCTGTTTCTATGCTTCACTCAAATCCAATCCCAATTCTGCCGCTAGGCGGAATGTATGGATCTGGAATTCTATGGGTAGGAGAATTTGCTTACCGAATACCAATTCGTAAGGAGTATGACCAGTGGTGTTTCTCCATGTAGTCCTGTATGCCCATAAAGCTTCTGTAAGTCTATCTGCCCAATCTTTGTGATGTAAGTGTATGGTCTTGGTCGGAATTGCTTCCAGAACTTTGTTAGTAGATTCCACTTGCCCATTGGCTTGTGGATGGTATGGAGAGGACTTACAGTGTTTGATCCCATATCTGTCAGTGAGTTCTTTCATCAGTTTGGAAGTAAATTGGGCACCTTGGTCTGTGAAAATCTCTCGTGGCACACCGAAGCGGGTAAAGATCTCTTCGTACATAAACTCAATCACTGATTTCTCAGTGGCCTGATATAGGGCCTTCGCCTCTACCCACTTAGTCACAAAATCTGTGCACACCAAGATATACTTCTTCTTTCTTGACATTGGAGCAATTGGCCCTACAAAATCTAATGCCCATTTATCGAATGGTTCAATTACAACTTATGGTCGTAAGGGCATCTCGTCTTCTGCAGTGGGCCTTCCCATCCTTTGACAACTGTCACAGCTTCTCACATATTTCGTTGCATCCTTGAACAGTGTCGGCCAATGGTATCCTGATTGTAAAACTTTGTATGTTGTTCTTTTGTCAGAGAAATGTCCCCTACATGGCCCATCATGACAGGCCTGGAAGATCTCAGGAATTTCATCTTCCCGGACACATCTCCTAATAATCATATCAGGACTTGTATAGAAGAGATCACTTCCCACCCAAGAATAGTAACCACTCTGTTGGATGATTCTTTTCTTCTGTGGTGTTGATAAGTGGGCTGGTAATCTTCCTGTGGATAAATAATTTGCTGTATCTGCAAACCAAGGGGTTTTGGTAGAGATTGCAAATAGATGTTCATCAGGAAAGTTATCATCCACTGGGGTCTCAGTACTATCTTGGGGAATAGAAGAAAGAAAATTTGCAACTACATTTTCTTTCCCTGGCCGGTCCAATATGGTAATGTTGAATTCTTGAAGAAGCAAAAGCCATCGGGTGATTCTACCAGTAGTGACTGGTTTGTTCATCAAGAATTTGATTACAGAGTGGTCAGTGTGTACAAAAACCTCATATCTAGTAATGTAGTGGCGAAATTTGTTGATGGAATGAACTACTGCTAAGAATTCTTTCTCTATTACTGTGTAGTTCAATTTAGGAGCGGTCAAGTTCTTGCTGGTAAAGTAGATTGCATAATTCTATTGGTTCTCCTTTTGCCCAAGCACTCCTCCTAAAGCAGTGTCTGAGGCATCAGTGGAAATGTGGAAAGGAAGGGACCAATTTGGCCCTCTAAGACTGGGTGCCATAGACAGTTTTTCTTTTAAGTCCTCAAAGGCTCTCTGACAATGATCATCCCAGCAGAATTCTGTATCTTTTGTCAACAGTTTAAACATGGGGCTGGCTACTTTGGTAAAGTTTTCAATAAATCGTCGGTAATAGCCAGCATGCCCCAAAAATCTTCTCACATCTTTCTGGGTTTTTGGAGAGGGAAGGTTAACTATCACCTCAATTTTGGCTGGGTCTACTTTGATTCCTTCAGCAGACAGATGGTGACCCAACACAATCCCTTCAGTTAAGAGCATTTTTCATTTTTCATGGCTGAGGGATAGAT
>JASDQU010011800.1:171340-184542 GCA_032191745.1 Picea mariana
AGCTTTCCCTTTACTTCTTGAGTAAGTTCTACAGAGTTCACAAATTGTTTCAAAGTTTTTCTGGTAAATGTCTCCTGAAGCCATTAAGTTGAGGGTATCAATGTATTCCTCCAAAACTCCTTTCAAGAAAAGAGTCTTGATTGCTTCATCCTAGAGATCAGTGTATTTAGATTTCCGAAGGGTAAAGGTGAATCTTTCTAGAAAATCCTCAAGGCTTTCTTCATCTTGCTGTTGCAGTTTGAAGATGTCATTTTGAGAATCCTTGGTTCTGCAGTAGTCCTGGTACTTCTTTAAAATTTTGTCTTCATATCTTCCCAGGATCTAATGCTATACTCTCCCAAACTCATGAACCAACGTAATGCAGAATCTTTCAGGGTGGCAGGAAATAGTTTCAGTTTGTGTGTGTCCTGGAGGTAGTTATAGCTCCTGCACAGGATGTCGAATTCAAAAAGAAAGACATCAGGGTCCTCACTATTTTTCCCATGGAAGGTTGGCAGTGCTGAAAGTGGGATATTTTTCATGGTGACATTCTGGACTAAGTCCAAAATAGGAAATCCAAAGGTGGTTTCTGATGCTACCTCATTCTCTGCTTGTCTTTCCTCTTCATTTTCAATATGAAGATCCTCATGTAAGTTTCTCCCCCTATCTCCCATGGTGAAAGGATTACCAAGAATTGTATATGCAATCCGATCTTTCTTTGGTGAAGGTGTAAAATCCCACCTTTCTGGATTCTTTTTGTCAGAAGTTTTATCTCCTATTGGTCTTTTTGAGGATCCTATGGCCTTCAATGTCACAGCTGTAGTTGTTATCTGTGAAACTTCAGGGTTAGAGTTTCTGAGAAAAGCTTGTATTTTCTCTGGATCAACTGTGTCATCAAGGGCTGGATCACCAAGGTTTTGAGTTTTCCGATGTATGGTGCTTCCTGGTTCTAGGATTTCTTCTACGGTTTCCTCAACCAGAATTTCAGTTTCAGTTTCTATCGCTCTTTGGGTGGAGGTCTCTTCTTCTTTTGGTGGTTTTATATTTTTCGTAAACCTACCTCTAGGATCTCTATTTCTCATGAAGTCATGCTAAATGAAATGAAAGAACTAAGATTGAGGTTCAGAGTACCTGTGATAACTGATATGTCGGTTTTCACCCTTTTTTTTTGTTTCCATAGCTACTCTTACTATCAACCTGCTAACACACCAAACCAAGCTAAGTGCATTCTAAAATTAATCAAGACAATTATCTTCTTACCTTTTAAATAGATCCCCAGCAACGGCGCCAAAAATGTCAGGCTACTAAATTGAAGCTTTTAAGTGACCTGAAACACTAAATTGTCAAACTAGGGTTGGTAAACTTTGAGCTGATACACAGTATGTGCAGGTAAGTGTCTAGTCTCTATATGAATGCTATCCTAAGAATAAAATACACAGCTATTCTAAGAACTTGGATTTTAATAACTATCTTGAAACTGAGCATTTCCTATTTAAATCATCAACAAAAATAGTCTTGTGCTCAAATGCTGGTACTTTTATTCTCATTCCAAAACGTGGTTCCAAAAGATTATTTTACCTCTATGTTCGATCATTTACCATCATCACTTATATTCCAGCCATGACACAAAGAGTATTTTCGAAGATGCATTCAATCTGGTCATCAAAATGAATTAAAAAGATGCCTACAGGAAAACAGAGTACTTGCCTAACTACTGGTACCAGGAGCTCCCCTTTGTTCTAACTGTAATCTAACTATTCTAACCAGCCAAGGTAACTAACGTCTAACAAAACAAAATGCATGCTAATTCTGAGTTATGTTCGAATTGAAAATGAAAACCAAATAACCACATGCATATTCTAAACCCTACAGGCATCAGTTTTGCGTTTCACACTCAGCAACGTCAAAGATAACAGTACGCTGGAATGATTCAAGTGAGGAGTAAAGAAACACGATTTTGAAACATCCAAATCGATGTCACGCTATGAGCTGCATATATACCATTCAGATAAACAAATGCCAATATGCTAAAATAACTAGATCTATGAGCGTTAAGCTACCTCATATGCAAGTTCTAAAGCATTAAAATGAACTAAGTCTATAACAGCATCAGACTAAACCTATTGTAAAATAAGGCAGCGACTTGCACCGATTTGGCGAGCCCAACCAAACGGCACAAACGCTCTGGGTAACAACCAGAGCCGACTAGAACATTCTATTCAATCACTGTATAAACTCCGTGCTTCATCAAATCAGGAAAGAAATACTCAAATCACATATCAGTCGAATAATATAACGTAACAACAATCTGTATTCAAAACATAGGTTCATGGCATCACATAATCCAGCAACAATAACAATAGCAATAGCAACGGAAACAGTAACAGTAACCCGTTCTCAGGAGTGATCCTGGGTTTTTATAGAAGTCTTATTGTTCATAACAGTCGAAAACAAGGATGCATAAAACAAACGGATCCCTGATCCGAGAATAGTCGTAGAATCAAGTTAAAAATGTATTTCACATCTTCGTGACATGTAGTGTCACGAAGTGTTAATGATGAAGAATAATCGATCCAGGTTTATCATTATGTCTTCGATCACTCTGTGGCGATGACTCCAGCTGGCCTGTGAATCTTTCTATCTCTCATTCGAACTATAACGCACACCATAATGCACAGATCTCGAACGGCTCCATTGGTACCTCCATGGGTCCGAGTTGGTACCTGGTACCGGCATCCTGTTCCAAAAATAGCAGTGGTACCTAACCCAAGCGATATTAGTCCCATTATCAATTTAAAACATTAAAGTGCATACAAATAGCTTGAAATTCAAAGATACCTTAGGTGACCGCTTTGAATGGTAATGAGATGTTGATTATGTCAAAATGAGGTCAAAAGGGTGGTACTGGCATATAAATGGAGGTCTGTGGTATATAGTATAGGCAAAGAGCATGGTCAAAACTGGGGACCAACAAACACCTGTGCAAAATATGTAGTCTCACCCAAGGTAGCAATAGGGGGTTGTAGGACACAAGTTTCTACAACCATAGGAAATAGAAAGTGGATCCAAGGCAGCAACACACAACATACTAGTTATTATTTTTCTCTTTTAAGCCTACTACATGAGTTATATCTTAGATATAACACAAGGATGCAATAATGGAATAACAGAAAGAAAAAGAACACACCATCAATCACACAGAACAACAAGATATACGTGGTTCACCATCTCCCTAGGGCTACATCCACGGAACTATGTTTCTTGATATTATATGAAAACATACAGTTCTATCTGCGCACTTAGCTAGAGATCTCTCTCTCGTCCTCTTCTTCTCTCCACTCCCTGTGCACCCAGCTGCAGGGTTGATCTTCACACCCAGATCAATATCTTACAATACAAGAATATTCTCACAACACAACACTCTCCTCACGCAAAAACAATAATCACTCTCTTAACCCACAATGATGAACTTAGAACGAACCCATCCTAGGTCCTCTAGACCTTTATTTATACATTACAATGAAAAAAGTCTAGGTGTCAAAACCATAGATACCAAAACCCTAGGTGTGTAAAAGCCTAGGTCAACTTGACCTGTGTTTTCAGGGCTTCGCCAGCTTGTCGTCCCTTCTTTCCCGCAAGGTGCTCCAAAGCACTTGTTGATGGCTTTTTCCGCTTGTTGAGTTTTCCAAGATCAATCTTCCTTTCTTATATTTCCTCCTCGATCTTCTCATTCAACGAATCATTTTCCCTTAATTATCTCCTTATTTTATTCTTCTTTGACCACTTCGACCCAATATCAGTCACTGTTCCTTCCACGCAGTTCGCAGTTCGCCTTTTTTCTTGAATCTTCTCTTTCTTCCATAACCAAGGGCCAAAAGGCCCCAAACACTCACATGTGACTCATTCCGAGGCACTGCAAGTCTAAACCTTTTGTTTTACTCCAACTTTAGACTGCGCGAAGTAGCCTGTGCTCTCTTCTCTATCCCTACCTTCCTTCCTTCCTTGTGCAGACTATCGTTTCTGTGTCTAGTACCCATATTAAACTACACATGGTACCTATACCCTTCTTCTTATGATTTTACTAAGATATTCGAGGCAGCTGGTTTTCATAGTATAATTTCAACTGGCTCCCATTCACTAAAACTTCCTTCCATTCTCCATTCAAAGTCTTCAATTGTGAAACTCCTCCTTATGTAACATAGGAAGCCTCATATGGTCCAAGCCAATGTGTCATGAACTTCCCTGGATTCTTCATGAACTTGCTGTCATATACCAATACCAAATCTCCTTGTTTGAATGATTTCCTGTTGATATGCCTGTTGTGGTAGGCCTTCTCTCATTTCTTCTGTACCTACTGATGGAATCCTGCAATAAACCTATCTTCCTCCAGTTCCACCAACTACGCAAGCCTATCTTGCACAACTCCTGTGTCATCCATACCTATAAATGCTGCAATTCTTAGAGTAGGAACCAAATATTTCATAGGTACCACTGCTTCCAAACCATAAACCAACTTAAAGGGAGTCTTCATTTTCAACTTATTGCAAGTGGTTCTGTAAGCCCATAACATTGTTGGTACTCTTAGATCCCAATGATCTCTGTTTACACTGCAAATATTTGTCAGCATTGTCTCCAATATCTTATTGAAATCTTCGACTATGCCATTCGCTTGTGGATGGTATGGAGTGCTCTTATGATGATGAACTGCAAATTCTTGATTCAGGGCTTCAATAGTATTATTAATAAAATGAGTACCTTGGTCACTCATAAGGATCTTTGGGCATCCAAATCGGGTTATGATATCATCAAATATGAACCGCGCAATTGTAGTTTCACTACACTCCTTAACTGCTCTTGCTTTTGCCCATCTAGTCAAATAATCTATATCAGTGATAATGTATCTCGCTCCTGTGCACTTCCCTGGTGGGTTAATGGGTCCCACAAAATCAATTGCCCATTTCTCAAATACCTCTAAATTCAGCTGAGGTGCTAAAGGCATATCATCTCTTCTGGAAGGATTCCCAACCCGTTGGCATACATCACAGGCTCTGGAGTATTCCTTAGAATCTTTATGTAAAGTGGGCCACTGGAGGCCATCTCTGAGAACCTTCTGTGTTGTTTCTTTCCTTGCCCAATGTCCTCCTGCGATGCCTTCATTTGCTTCTACTAGAATTAGTGGTCTCTCTACCTCCATAACACATCTCCTTAGGATCTCATCAGGTCCCATATTATAAAGTTTTCCAGCTATTAGTGAAAAAACTGCAGCACGAACTACTAGTTGTTTCTTCTGAATGATTGTATATTCACGAGGTGTAATTCCTGTTGATAGGTACTGGACTATCTCGGTGAAGTGATCATCAACCTTTATGATGGCCAGAAACTATGCATATGGTAGTGTATCCTCCAAACTGGTAGGTTCCTATCCACGTTCTAACCTAGACAAGTGGTCAAGTCCCTTCTTCATTCTCCCTGGCTTAACCACATTCTCAAAATCATATTCCTGGAATAACAGTAGCCATATGCATATTCTTCCCCTTAACACTGGCTTGTTGACTATGTATTTCAACACAGAGTGATCAATGAACATCTTAAAATGTCCTCCCAATGAGTAGTGACGAAACTTCTGCAATGCATACACCATGGATAAACCTTCTCTCTCAGTGGTAGTGTAATTTATCTCAGCTGTAGAGAGGTTCCTTCTTGCAAAGGATAAAGGGTGGTCAATATACCCTATTCCTAGTTGTGATAACACTTCTCCTAGTGCAACAGATGACACATCGACATGCACATGAAATTCCTTACTCCAATCTGGGAAAACCAGAATAGGCGCAGTGACCATTTTCTATTTCAGTGTGTCGAAGCTCTATTGACATTCCTCTGACAATTGAAAATGACAATATTTATTTAAAATATTTTCCATGGGTGTTGTTATCTGTGCATATCCCTTGATGAACTTTTTGTAGTATCTAGTATGTCCCAGCGCAGTGCTCAACTGCCTAACCGAAGTAGGAGGGGGCAAATCAACAATGATGGCAATCTTGGAAGGATCTACCAGCAACCCCTGCTTACACACAATATGGCCTAGAAATAATCCAAAGGGAGAAAATAAGATACCCTTATTTAGGTTCAGGGAAATCTAACATTGCTTGCACTTATCCATCATTAGTCTTAAGAATTCAATATGATTTTGCAATAAGCTAAAAATAGTCCAATTGTCAAAATATGCTTCCAAAAATTTATGTAAAAATTATTTGAATGCTTCGACCACCACCCTAGAGAAGATGGTTGGTGCATTCTTCAATCCGAAAGGCATCACTATGTACTATAAGGAATCCCATTCTGTTGCAAATGTGGTCTTATGGCGATCTTCCTTAGCAATCTTGATCTGGTGATAACCTAAAAATCCATCTGTGAAGGAGTAAACTTCATGTCCTCCCACATTATCTAGAACCTCATCTGTAAAAGGTGTGGGGAATGGGTCATGCAAGCAGGCATCATTCAACTTCTTGAGATAACCAAAAATCATGATCTCTCATATCTTCTTATCTTGGACCACCATAGGGAGAATCCAGTCTGACTCTTCAACAAGCTCTATGATTCTAACTTCCAACAATCTGTCTAATTCAATCTTGACTTTCTATTTATATTTGGGATTCAATCTATAGGGTCTCTGCTTGATTGACCTTGCATATAGTTTCAAGGGTATCTTAATTTCTCCCATGGGCCCTTTAATGCCCTTGATTCCAGTAAACTTGGTTAGAAACATATCATGATATTCATGCAGTAGTTCTGTGATCTTGTCAATAGTGGCATCATCCCAATAATCTTCATTGTTTGTGATATAAGGTGCTTGCTCTATTCCAATATTAACTTTCTTGATTTTGATTGGCTATCCAATAAAAGGTAATTCAACTCCTGGTCCTTCTTTGTCTCTCAGTCCTTATGATTCTATGATGTTCACATTCCTAGGATCATCGTCTTCATCAACATTGATATTGTAACAACCTTGCAATTTCTGAAGAGGTGCAGTCCATTCATCCTCTTCTTTCTCAACAGGGAGGTTAGGTGCCTTCTTAAATACTTTGTCTTACAAATTGTAGATTTTTATCTACTGTGGGGTACTAAATTTCAAATAAAAATGTAGCTACAAAGTTCCGAGTCATACCATACCAATTTGCAGTGGTGAGGCACAATTCTGCTTAAAGATATCAATTAATAGGCATTGTGTCCAAAGTGTTAATGAATTTATGCACCCATTGCTCTTGAGTATTTCTTCTCCAGGCCTCCTCACAAATTTTCACATGGTCCTTTAGACAACTCTGACCCATTTATCGAACTTCACACCCTTCGATTTGGTCTGAAAAGTGCACTATCATCAAAGTGCGACATTGCACCCATTTCATAATGTTCTTATTGTGTGTTCCCCACCATCTTGCTAGCGTTTCTTTCAAGGTATCATCCAGTGCCAACAACCTCTGTTGTACTGGTACAATTTCTTCAAATTCCAATAAGAAAGTTTCTAAATGATTTAAACCATCAAATGTGGGAAAATTAATTACTTTTGTGCCAATCCAACAAACTTCCCTGGTCAATATAGCACACCTCCACGTAGAAAATTCATACATTTTGTTCTGCCAATTCTCTAGTGATTCTTCTGAGTCTCATGAGCATGTGTTGTCACTTCACCAGCTTAAATTTCCATCTTCCGTAGGATTAATGTAATCTTGTTGTCTTGTTGTCAATTTATATATATTCTCTATCTCGTATGCATGGTCTTCTTCTCTGATGGGTTCTGTGTATATGGTACCTTCATCAGGGTCCAGAGGTGAAATGACCCTAAGGCCATCACCTTCAAATGACATTCTTCTTTTCTTTAAGTCAACAACAATGGAATTGTTGAAAGCCCAATAGATTCCTAAAAGCAAGGGATAAGGAAAACTATCATCAACTATCTCAATCACTTCAAAGTCTGTAAATGTCCTGACCCCATCGATGTCTACAGGGACATGCTCCAGTCTTCCAAAGGGGCTTACCGCCTGCTGATTTTCCATCCTAATCCTAATAGGGGAGTAAATTAACTTAGGTTTTCCCATCAGTGCCGAGGTCTGCTTCGTCATAACATTGACATCTGACCCTAAGTCAAGGAACACATAATCTATTTCATAATCTCCAATCTGAGCATTAAGGTGTAGTTCCTTATTTGTCCTTCTCTTTCTGGATACTTGATGTACTGATTTATTCAACAAAGGAGCTATCTTTCCTATCTCATGTTGTATAATCAAATATTGTAGTTCTTGTACAGATCTTTCATCCTTAATCAAATTAATGAAAGTACATAAGAATTCCATAAGCTTGATTACCTCTTTTCCTTCTACGGGCGAAGCAGACTGATCAAATGCCAAATAAATTCCACATTCTCTCACTTTTGGTTGTGTCTTTGATGAAGAATCATGATCTCTTACAAATTCTCTTCTTGCCTCTTTAAACGTCTGCTTTTCTTTCCTTGGACCAAACACTTGTGTCTTCTCTGCAACTCTTCTGACCCTTGATTCTTCTGTAGTCTTCCCTGGAGTCACCTTGTATTCTCCTGTAACAATGCCTCCTCTAATGATAACAATGAATTTGGGATCCTCCTCACGTGGTTATGCTGATATTAGTTGTACTTGATGGTTTCCTCCTCTTGTCTCCTAAAGTTTGGCTAACAACATGGGACAATCTTCAATGACATGTTCAAATGATTTGCAGTATCTACAAGTGGTACAAGGGTTCTGGTAGTCCCTTGCCAAGTGTCCTGGTTGTGTGTAGTTATAACAAATGATCTAAACTCGACCTCGACCCATGCCTCCTCCTCATTCTCTTCCTCTGAATCCACCGCGAGGGTTGAAGTTTCCTCTTCCTATAGAATTAAACTGCATAGTATTTCCCTCCTACTGTACTTCACCTTGAATCCTATATGTATCTCTTGATATTTCATGCAAGAGGTCATAAGCCCTAAAATACTTCTCATCATGCCCCAGAGACTTACAATATGTGTAGGAAATATTGGTAGGTGTCTAGACATATTTTTGCATGTAATAAAATTCACCGGGGCGATTTCTATTTCTCCATACCTCGCACCAGGGTAGAGTAACCTGCTTGAAATGGATTGGAGCTCTAGAGGCCAAGTATTCATGAAATTGGGGACAATGCTCCTTATCATGGCCCTCTGATTTGCATCTGATACACTAGATGTCTTCTCTTTTATCTTTTCCCTTTTCTTTCTTCATATCTTCAACCTACAGAGATAAGCTAGTTAGTTGACTCAAAATTTGACTCATACCTCAGCTAGATTCTCCCATAGGGGATGATTCTAGTTTCATGGCGATCTCCAATGCCTTAGCCTATGAAGCAACCTTCTATTGCATCAAGGGAACTATAATGTGTGGCAAGAGGTAAAAAATGAACCATTCCTTGTTCTGCTCGTCTAGGATCTGAAAACTCAAATGGCCTATCAAGGTCTTAAACCTCTGATCAAATTCCCAAACAGGTTCAGCTACTCTCTGCTTGATTTCTTTCAATTATGTAATGCATTGTGACTCCAAATTGGGTTTATTGAATTATGCACTCAATGTAGTTTTGATATTGTTTATAGGTTTAGGTTGTGAAACTCCTTTAACAAAATTCATGTACCAGCTCAGTGCATGTTCTCTCAAGGTAGTACTAAATTAATATCTCTTAACTGCTTTGTCATTGACTTGCTTAATACTCCATATAGACTCGCATAAGAACCAGTGTTGATCAAGATCTTCAGATCCATATCCTCTAAAAATAGGTAGTCTCATTTCATCTACCATAGATCTCCCTAGGTTTCTTAACTGAATATGTAATGAATTGTTGGTAACAATGTTCTGAGTTCTCTGATAACTTTGGCTACTCTGGTTACTTAACACTGCTAAAACAATAGGAGGAGTAATAGTACTTCATAAGTCGGTGCAGTTCCTGAAGTTTCTAGTTCGTATCGGCAAGGTTCTTCAGTCTTCTCTTCCTCTGCCCCAACATATCCTGACTGTTCATCATTCAATAGTTCTTCTTCTTATCTACTATAGAAACCTCCGTCTTGTGCTAGTGGTCTGTGGCTTTGCTCAAACAGGTCTACTAGAGGAACTTCTCTAAAGGTTCTCCCACTACGCGTATGTCCAACCTCTGTGTCATTGTCATTGTCTGAGTTCTTGAACATTAGCTCTGCAATATGACCAATTACTATATCTTCAAGATGTTATTCTCATGCAATAGCATCTTGATATTCAAATTCAAAAAGTGGAAAATTTTTCCTCTCGATCCCTTAAAGAAATACCTCTCTGCTTGGCTATATGACTCTACTCTGTCAATAGAAAAATTGGTAATGTACCCTCCAATGGTGCTATCAAACTAGTGATCTACTGCTCTTGAAACAACGTTATCAACTCTCTTTACCTTTATCAGTGCTGACATACAAACCATAGGTGGTCTAGATCTGATTTCAAACTGGGTATATGCTAATCTGGCTAACCACTCGTATCGATCCTTATGAATTCCTCCGAAGAAAATCTCGTGTATATCAATAAATATATACATTCCCAACCAATCCTTTGTCCTAATATTAGGGTTCTTGTTCTGTTATTCAATGAATTCCTTTTCTTGTTCTTCTATCCACTTCTGAATCTCTATCTTCGATGGAAACCACCTTGACATTCCCTTAAGAAAATCTCGGTCCTGTCAACAGAACCATTTGTTGGTGTAGGGGCAGACCCAAGGTTCAACACTAATAGCGCACCAACAATCCCTAACTATCGGTGCTTTTGGAAACACCTACGAAGCAGATGCAGTCTCACCCAAAGTAGTAATAGGGGGTTGCAGGACACAGGTGTCTACAACCAAAGGAATCACAAAGTGGATCCAAGACAATGAGACACAACAACCTAGTTATTCTTTTTCTCCTTTAAGCCTACTGCACGAGTTATATCTCAGATATAACACAAAGATGCAATAACAGAATAACAAAAAGCAAAAGAAAACAACATCAATCACACAAAACAACAAGATATATGTGGTTCACCCTCTCCCTAGGGCTATTCCCACAGAACTGTGTTTCTTGATATTATATGAAAACATACAGTTCTATTTGTGCACTTAGCTGTAGATCTCTCTCTCTTCCTCTTCTTCTCTCCCCTCCATGTGCACCCAGCTGCAGTGTTGATCTTCACACCCGGCTAAAGACCTTACAATACAAGAATATTCTCACAACATAATACTCTCCTCATGCAACAACAATAATCGCTCTCTTAACCCACAATGACGAACTCAGAACGAATCCATCCCAGGTCCTCTAGACCTTTATTTATACATTACAATGACAAACATATAGGTGTAAAAACTGTAGATACAAAAACCCTAGGTGTCTAAAACCCTAGGTCAACTTGACCCACGTTTTCAGGGCTTCACCAACCTATCTTCTCTTCTTCCCACAAGGTGCTCTAAATCACTCGTTGATGGATTTTTCCACTTGCAGAGTTGTCCATGATCTATCTTCCTTGCTTATCTATCCTCCTCAATATTCTCGTTCAACAGATCATTTCCCCTTACTTCTCTCTGCCAGTGTTTCATGGAAACCTACACAGGAGATCTAGCAAAAGCAAGTACAAACAAAGCTTATCAAGAAAGGAAGAGAGATTCAATATGGAAGAATGAGAAAATATATTCACACTACTCTAATGAGTTGATCATTGATACATAGATCATGATCAATATGATACAATGAATGAGTGGAATACACTCATATATAGGGCAAAACATTCCATAATTAAGAAAAGAAATTAAGCAGTTAGCTTTCCGTAGGAATGCATGCATGCATAATAGTGATGGTAAAAATAGAAAGTCTAAAATAGAACTAGTCAGTTAACTCCCAATAAACTAGTGTGTCGAAAATATAAATTTTTCCAACACCCCACTTGAACATCACTATGGAGTAAACAATGAGTCTCAACTACTAGGCCATTTTAGGTACTCATGTATAATGCAAGTAATGAACACTAAATAAAAGTGTGGAAAGAGGGAAAATCGCATGGGAACAAAACCCCCCCTCAAAAGATAATGTATCAAAAGAAGAAAATGGCAGCTGCTAGGAAACTGTGTTCTTCACTGCAAGATGATCCAACAAAGTCTAAAACTTCATCTCACTGAAAGTCTTCGTGAATATGTAGAAATATTTATGGATCTGATGAAGTCCTTTGGAAACCTGTCGAGCCTTGTACCTCTTGATCCTATGGACCCATTTGCACCTAACAATATTCCTTTCTGGTGGAGGTGGAACTATATTCCAAGTATGGTTATATAGGAGTGAGTTATAGTCGTTCTGCATGGATTCTTTCCATAATGGATTTCCCACAACCCTATTGTAGTTCTGTGGATTAGTAGATTGAACCATATAGCAATGCATGGGCATCGCAGGTTTTGAAGTTGAAAGTACATGAGAATGATCATCATGCTGAGATCGAGTCATCCTTGAATCCAATGGATTTCCTGCAAGGTTTCTTGCTGCCTGAAGTGTGGTTTTGCCTTCTTAGGCATATGCTAAAGCTTTGGTCCTGGCTTCTTATCTAGATGTACTACCTTCTTATATACATGTACATAATCTGAGTGTATCGAATCATCTCTGGTGTCTGAAACTGATGGAAGAACAAGAGTATATGCATGTTGCACTGGAGGTGCATGCAAACTACTCTCCTTATGTGTAAGTAGAATAAAGGAGTCATTGTTAGAAAACTTAGTGAATTTATACAACCTTGACTTGTTATCCACCTCACCAATTGCAATGATGGAATTGTGTTAAGAACCAAACATCAATATAGCATAGAAAAACCTCAGGAAAAGTAATCAACGCCTTGAAAAAGAGATAATTTCAGATAATAAGCCTCTTCGAGGGGGCAACCTCCTTTTACCCCACTTAAATGTTCAAGTCCAAGATGATTCAAAATGAAAATGTATCCTTGGTATATATAGGAGACTAGGAGGTATAATTACAAATAATGGCCTAAAGCCGACATAAATAAAATAGCATTACTAATCTAATATGCCCCAATTAAGGGGTAATGAGCCAATATTAGGGCTTAACATGCCCTTCCCCTTGAGACAAGTGTTGTCCACAACGCTTGAGTAACTCTGGATGCTTCTGTATAAAAGACTCATCTTCCCAAGTGGAATCTTCA
>JASDQU010011800.1:185728-202573 GCA_032191745.1 Picea mariana
AAAAGAGTGTTGGAACCTGCTACAGTAAACCTTCATCTAGGAATTTAGATCCTTCTAGGTCTATATACATTAGACAAGTGCCTCTAAGAATACCTACCTTGGTTGACAATAAATTAAGCCTAATCTAGAGCAGTAGATTGGACCAAACACCAACCTTTATTGTCTCTTATCATGACCCAACTTTCACCAACACATTTTGGAAAGAGTTGTTTAAATTGTAGGGCACTCAACTAAACATGACCACAACTTATCACCCCCAGTTTGATGGCCAAATGGAAGTAGTTAACAAATTTTTGGATACCTACTTGTGTTGTTTTTCTTCAGACAAACAACATCAGTGGGTGGAGTGGTTTCCTTTGGAATAATGGTGGTACAATACTTCCTATTATACAACCACTAAAATGACCCCATATGAAGCAATGTATGGCCAAAGGCCACCAAAAGTCATTACCTATATTCCTGGAACATCCAAGGTCCAATCTATTAATACAATTATTCAAGATCGTACAACCACTCTAGTGCCTCTGAAGGATAACCTCCACATGGCCCAAAATCGCATGAAGCAATAGGAATACCAAAATCATTCAAAAGGGGTTTTTCAGGACAGTGATCAGGTGTTTCTCAGGATCCAATCTTACAAGAAAACATCTCTCAAATCTCAGGGACATCACAAATTGGCACCTAAGTTTTATGGACCCTACCAGATCACCAAGCACATTGGTTTTGTGGCTTACAAATTTTCCCTTCCTGCTACTTCCAAAATCCATATTTTGTTCCATGTTTCCTTTCTGAAGAAAGTTGCAGGACAAAATTGCAGAGTCCAAACCATCCTGCCGAAATAGATGAAGAAGTTTCCCTATGGATCCAAGTAGAAGAAATCCCCAATAACCATGAATATCAGCTGCATGGCTACACTATCAAGTGTTTATCAAGTGGAAGGACACAACACTAGAGGAGGCAACCTGGAAACCTACGGCCTTGAGGACAAGACTTCTTTTGAGTGGGGATGGAATATTAGGATCCGATCCTAACTCCTCTCCATGGTACATTAGTTAGTAGGATATGTTTTCTATTTAATAAGGGTCAATGCTAGTTAATAAGGCCTAATAAATAAAGAATAATAATTCAATGTAAGAATACCTAATATAAGCTTCTTCTTCTAGAAATATCTACCTCTAGAATTTTCCCTAGAAGATAGAATTAGTATAAATAAGAGTAGGAGGCATTCAATATCTTGTATTGGATATTTTTGTAATGGAGATATTCTCTGCTGGAGGTTTCCCCCTTGAAGAGGCAAGTGAATATTGCTATCATAATAAATGTGTTCTTCCTAGTGATTATTCTAGTGTTATTATGGTGTTCTTCTATTATTTTTCTGGATATATCATTATTATTTTGTCATTTCCTGCTAGATATTTTATGTTCTTCATAACATATTGTATTAGAAATATTACAGTTGATGTATCCATCACTCCTAGAATTCCCCTCAATGAGAAAATTTTCTATTCAATGAAAGAATTTGTGAAGATGCATGCCACCTTCTTTGAAGATGGAAAAAATTGCATATCTATAATTGCATCCTAAATATGTCCTGAATAAATTGCATATGAAACTCGATGTGCTTGATCCACTACCTTTGAGCTAGGTCTCTACACAACTTTAGATTACTCTAATTATCACACTATATAATTTTCAGAGGATGAAAATGAACTCCCAACTTTGTAAGAAAGTGTTGCAACCAAATATCCTGAGTAATAACATTCACTACACCCATGTACTCTGCCTCTATCGATGATGAAGAAATTGTTGATCACTTCTTACTTGAGGAACATATATGTCTTAATCCAAGGTAGAGGACATATCCTGAAGTGAACTTGTGATCAATGTTATCCCCTACCCAATCAAAGTCTATGTAGCCAACAAGATCTAAGGAATATTTTTCTACATAGTGTATACCAAAGCTATTAGTCCCCTTGACATATCTGATAATCCTTGTTGCTACCTTCTAGTGAAGCTCATGAGGCTCATGCATGTACATGGAAACTAATCCAACTACATAAGAGATGTTCGGTCAAGAGTTTGTAAGGTAGATAAGACTCCCCACCAAATGTCAATATCTAGTACAATCAACCAAAGGTGATGCACCAACATACTCTATTCTAACCCCTAACTAAAAGGGTGTTGGATATGGCTTGCAATCTAACATATGAAACCTATCAAGTAGATCTTTGACATACTTGGATTCATAAATATTGTTTACTAAATCATTTTTGTTGATTTCATTACCAAGAATGTAATGTAACAGTCCCATATATGTCATAGAAAACCTGTCATGCAAAGCGATATTCATTGTAGCAATGGAGGAGGTTGATCTCCCTATGATGAGTCAATTTTTTGGTGCAAAATTGGAGAGTGGGGTTCTCAAAGTTTACCAACAAAGATACCATTGTTGTCTAGAACCACTACCATATTCAACCTTCTGCAAGGGAAGGAGGTCTCACCCAAAGTGTATCTGATACTTGTGTGAGGGGAACTGAATCAAAGAGGATGCATCATCAGTTCTATAACAACACAATGAAGATTCCTACATTAACATATAAAGAATTATATTACCAATTATCTAAACAAGAATAAAGATCATATTAACTAGGTTGTGCAACATATTTATAATTACATACATCAGTGATGATGGCTAAATACCAAATACACAGTACAAGAGTAATTTCACAATGAATAAACTACAAAGTTGTACACATCATAACCAAATTTTTGGGGCCCAAATGATCTCTTATATTATTAGTATCTTATAATTCATGATCCTGTGAGTACATCCTTCTTATTATAGATTATACATCACACTCCATGTTCCAATACCCACTACAAACTCTATTGCTACTGTGCAAGAACAATTATTCCTACAAAATCCATTACAGTAGTTTATCACACCAGACTCAACAAAAACAACAAAGTACTAGAAACAAAAATCTAACAACACACAATATGACCAACAACCAACCCTTTCCTATTACATATTCCCATATTTCTAGATTTCCCTTGGATTGTTATTGACTTCTGTTTAGCCCTATATAAAGCCCCATGATATGTATAAAACCCTTTATTATGCCCTATATATTGAATTATTACATTTCTAGTAGGTCGTCTAGAACCCTTCTTTGCACCCTTTCATTATAATTGTAACCCTTTGTCTCCTATATATATATATATATATATATATATATATCAAGGAGATATAGTATTAGGATCAACTTATCTCATCTCATACTGTTCTATGAAGTTTATATATTGTAAAGGAGGGTTCCCCCTCAAAGTGGACTTCATTTTATTGATTTATTATCAATTTTAAGGCATTGGGTCATAACATTTGGTATCAGAGATCATTGATCCTAGGGTTTTTTTTCTCCAAAACGTCATCCTAGAATTTTCGCTATACCTTTTTTTCTATAATGATTCAAACTATGAAAAATGGAGGATATCATAGGAATTATAAAGGTATCAGTGTTAATAATTTCAGAAACTGGTTCATCATACTTTCAGAGATACACCTTGTAGAAGATAGGGTGTCTGACTAGTCCTATTAACTAGTCTCAAACAATGTGTTCTGGGTAAAACCGTGATATATTCTTCAGTGAGAATTGAAATTGAGTGAGAACCATTTCATTAGATAGTGGACATTCTGTAGTAGTTCTGGTGAAAAATTCATAATCTGATATCGCATATTGTTCTCTTGGCACGCTTTAGAAGTATACTCTCCTAGAAAGGACAAAAATCAGCAAGTCTGTGGAAGTTACCATAACTTCCACTTGGAACATCCAATTTTGATCAGACCTATGGAATTGCAGAAAGGACATATCAGAGAACTGCAAAAAAAAAAATCAGATCCAGGAGGGTCGAAATTTTAGAGATACACCAAAAGGAAGGTCAACTAAGAGGACAAACTCCAAATCAAGGATTTTAAAGGTATGTAACTTACCATTGGCATAATGTTTTTGGAATATTTTTTTCGAGTGATTTGAAATTTGTGATAAATATAGAATAGAGGATTATTATTATTATTACTCCATATGGGTCCCAAAAAGGTGACAACACCTATTAAACCTCCATAAGTCTCATCTATGACTCAAGAAGAAAATGAGGACATACATAACAGGTTGTCCAAATTGGAGGAAACAATTAAGGATGTGAGTGAAAAGTCTAATAATTGGGTAAAGTCACGAAAAAAAATCAATTAATGTGATGCAAAAGCATCATTTACACCTCAACAACGCATTGGAAAAGTAGCACATTAGCGCACATTCAATAAGGGAGAATCACCAACCCTCTCATTTTGCACCCAATTTTAATTTTTAAAGGAAAAATTTATTTTAAATTTTAAAGGCAGAAGGTTTGAAGAGAGTTGAGCCATGTGCCTTTGTACAAGATGCATGAAATTTCACCTTTAATGACTGACAGATAGATAGCTTCAGGTCTGATTTGGATCTGTAGGCATTCAATATACTTTATTAGCAATATGTAGCTTGGAGGGAAAGCTTGTTGAGCTCCCTCATGTATAAATGAATGTAATATACGCCCAGTGGAGGAGGCTAAAGGTTGCTGAATACTATTGTAATCCAATAGGAGTGGATGAGAGTTAGAGAGCTCAAGAAAGGAGAAGTGTTGGGACTCTGTTGTAGGCCATCCCTTGTAAAACTTTGTACATAAATCATTCAGATTAATACAAAGCACTTTTTCCTACATGTAAGGTGCTTTTGTTTAATGTGTGATGAGTGGATATTTCATGAATGTTCTTTGTGTTTTATTTATGTTTGATGCAGATGTGGATTCATGTAGGTTTCAATCTGCAGGAAGAAGATAGACTTCTCTATATTTGTGAGTTTGCTGAGAATTCTAGGTTCTTTAGGCTGGTGCAAGGAGTGCACGATAGGGTATAGATAACTCTGTGAAGACAACACAAGGAGTGTGTTCTTGAATTTTGTTTGGAATTCAAGAGGAGAACATGCTAGGTGGGCACAACAGAGTAATCTCAAACTCAGAAGGAGCCTCAGAGTTACTAAACACTCTGTAGGAAAGCATGTGTAGAGAAATCATAGCTAGAGTTATTGAATACTCTATAAGATCAACAAGGAGTTCTTTGGGTTGGTGCAAGGAGTGAACAAGATAACTCCATTTCAATTTCTAAGAGAAGAGTGTCAGATAAGACACCCCATAATTGTTGAACACTTTAGTAGCCAGTTCAAGGAGGATTACTTCGGGGTTACTGAACACCCTGAAAGATAGTGCAGAGGAAGCACAATGTACATAGTTGTTGAACACTCTAGAAGAAAAGGGCCCAGACCCTTCGAACTTGAGTAAGTTGAAAAATAAATAGGGATATCACCTAATTCACATAGGGGTGAACTTCTTCCAATTTCATAAGTTCAGGAGGACGATCGTGGGGTTGCAAGAGGGTATCAAACTTTTCTAGCCAGGAAGGAGGCTTGATCCTCTTTAGGTTCGAGCAAGATAAATCTCAAGAGAAATAATGCTTTCAACAACGCAGACAGAAACCAAGTCATTTGGGTTTGCAGAGAAAAGTTAAAAAGGTCGAGCCCCTTTAATTTTTAAAACGTCCAAGCTCATGACGGATAATTCTTTCATGCACAGAGTCTCTACAAAGAGTGCAGAAGACTGAGAATAGTCCAAGTCTCAGACTATGAGGAAAGCACAAGGTTTGCGAAAGTGATCAAATTTCAATATCTAAGATCAAGAGAGTTAGTGTCCCTTAGAATGCATGATGGAACCTAAGAGTCAGCTTGTATATAAAAATAGCATGAAGAGCAAGTCCTTTGAAATCCTTGAAGGAGTAGAAAAGTTCAGAAGGTATATCACATGTCGAAGCTAAGGAACCATATTCTAGCAAAGGGAAAAAAGGTAGAAGCCTTAGAAGAATCTGAAGGATCCTTCATTTCCAACAAGGTGAGGTCTGTAGTAGGGAGAAGATATAGGTGTCATTAGATCAGCCTCTAGGAGAAATGTGGATTGTTAGATGTACGTCCAGAAAAGATCAGGAGAGATAGAAACCATGAGAATATTAGGAACAAGGACTTAGGAAGTTCTAAGTCTTAACATATTTTAAGGTGCTAAAAGGAGTGCATAGAGGGAATAAAAAGGTCTCATATACCTCTGTAAACAAGCTCAAAAGGGAAAGAAATTGAAAATCCATTTAAGGAAAGAGTTTGAGGAAGCAGCGACGAAGATCTAGTGGGAGATCTCCCAAGCATTGAAGACTGTCAGATCTAGGATAGTTGTGAGAAGGATAGCCCTAAGGACCTTCAACACTCTATGTATTCAGAGGTTGGAGAGTGTAAAAGGTGACAGATCACCAAATTATTGGGTGGCCAAAGTAATCATGACCATTATATCTCATGGGGGACTCGCGTCACGCAATCCCAAACTTCGATGTGAGAGCACTTCGGAGGAACCAAGGTAGAGGTGAGGTCCCAAGACTCCCGAAGACCCGATGTCCTAAATTCCAATCCAAGTCATCGATCTATGGAGACAACTGTCATCTAGGAGGAGGGTTTAGTGGGTAGAGGCTTCGAAAGCGAGGAGGAGTGGCTAGGTTCGAGGAAATAGAAGGACTGGAGACCCGAATCCCATCCTCRCCATTGGATCATCGATAAATGTGGTAGATATCCATGCACTCGGTGACAGAGCACTCTAGGGAGAATGAGAAAGAGAGAGCGTCAAAGTGGTTGGAGGTTTGAATACCGAAGCTCCACCAACCATCGATTTTTCATGGACACGCGTCGATAGATACACSCATTCGTAGGTCTAGCGCTCCATGATAAAAGGATAAGGGAGCATGAGTAGAGTCATCTAAAGCCCAGAGGCTGGAATCACACCCTGACCATTGATTTGGAGAAAGGGCATGTGGAGAACTCCTATGCATTCAGGGTTTTGTCACTTCGATAGTATGGAGGAGTGTTGGGTGTCAATAAGCCTAAAGGTCGAAGGCTTAGAGAATTTTGAGTTTATCCCTGGGTCACAACCTATAGTCATGTGAGGGACAAGGGCTTAGCAGGATTTTGTGGGTTTCATAGAACCCGCACCTTAGGAAGAAAGGGGGCCTATGTAAACTTGTTTGGGTGTCTAGCACGGGACCTAAGAGTCAATATGACTCAAGTTATTGAACGATCCTAGACTAGGAGGTTAAGAAGCCCTGAGAGGAAGAGGGGGTTTGGGTCAGGTGGTATCAGAGCATGTTTTTTCTTGCAGACAATAAGCAAAGGGAGAAGGCAAAGTGTTGATGCTTCGTAGATGATTATTTTCAAGTGTGCAACAGTCGATAGAAAGCGAGGTGGGATACATGAAAAACCTGGAGGTTCTCTTAGTTGAAAAGTAATCAACAAACTTTCTAGGGGGTCAAGAAGAGGAGGAAAATGGCTATTGAAGGCTATAGGTGAGGTCGTAGAGAACACCGCCAGTAGCTGCACAAAACAAAGATGGATAAGAAGATCAAGGAGACCCGAGCATAAATAGAGAAGCTGATGTTGAAGATGCAGTAGGAAGCACAAGGAGGATGGAGGTATGAGTGGCCCATGAGGAGGAGAGATAAGTTTCTAGTCCAATATTTTTTGGCCAAGAGGAAGAAACAAGTATTGAGAAGGTGGTTGAGGCATGTTGAAAACCACAATGAAACAGAGGAGATAGTTTGAATTTGTGAGCCAGAAGTTGGAGAAAATATCAGTAGTGAGGAGAGATCAAGAAAAGATCTCGTAGACTGCCAGGTGGCCAGCAGTGAACTTTTAGATTTCCAGGTGGGAAATGAAATGAGATTAGTTGATCATCTAATAGATTTCCAAGAGGGTAGAGGTGAGATCCTAGATTTCTAGGTGGGAAAGGGAGATAAAATGAGACTGTCTGAGAGTTTGAAGAACTGAGTAGGGAGTTCATATCAGCAAGGAGTGCTCATAGAGAAGGATTAGATTAGCATTCTGATCATTTGGGGAAATGCAAAGTAGCCAAGTTAAGTCCAGAACACTTGTTGAGAGGGAAGAAGAGGAAGGACAACAAATGAAGACTATCATGGATGAGGAGAAGGCACAAATGTTGATGTCTTCCAAAGTAGAGAAAGAAGAATAACATTTAGAGGAATGGCTCAAAATTTTCAGCCAGGAAGCTGAACAAGAGATAAGTGCAGAACTAAAACCTACAGCAGAAGGGGAAATATAAATCATGGATTTTGTTGATCTCTATGAAGAATTTGAAGCCATGGAGATAAGGGTAATAGTGCAGGCTAATCACATCCAGTAGATTAAATTGGAAATAGATGGATAATGTCATCCTGAGGAGCAGCTGGAGGAAGTTGGAGTTGTACAAGCAAGAGAACTGACAGAAGCTAATTTGAGTCTACAGATTTTGTGTCTACAGATTTTGAGTCTACAGATTTTGAGTCTGCAGATTTTGAGTCTGCAGTGGAATGGAAAATCAATGCCACAAGTAATTAAGTCAACATGGGAGATTAGATTGATATGCCCATGGATTTGTATGAAGTGTAGATGCAGTAGAGTAGACTGACAAAGAGGATTCATCTCGTGGATTAGCTGGATGAGGTGATAGAGGAGATAAGAAATCTGATTTTGGAGTCATCACAAAAAATAGTCGGTAGCAATAGAATATGGAACAGAGGAGGACCTGTAGAATCAGGGAAGAAACAACAACAACAAAGGAGAGGAGAAGATGGCTAGCTCCAAAGAGAAATTTGGGACCTAGGAGAATTTCAACATCATAGAATACGATCTCATGAGAAGGAGCTCATGAATTTCCCAATAGTGGAGTATGATGTAGGAGAATCCTTTCCACCTTAGAAATGTTCCAGCAAAGCAACACATTAGCACACATTCAATAAGGGAGAGGTGCTATCCCTCTCATTTTGCACCTAATTTTAAATTTTAAAGGAAAAATTAATTGTAAATTAAATGTTTGGAGGCTTGAAGAGAGTTGATCCATGTGCCTTTGTACAGGATGCATGTAATGTCACCTTTAATGGCCGACAGATAGATATGTTCAGGTCTAATTCAGATATGTAGGCGTTCAATGTAATTTATGAGAAGTAGGTAGCTTGGAGGGAAAGCACGTTTAACTCCCTCATATATAAATGAATGTAATATGCACTCAGTGGAAGCGGCTGAATGTTGTTGAATATTATTTTAAGACAACAGGAGTGGATGAGAATTAGAGAGCTCAAGACAGGAGAAGTGTTGGGACTCTGTTGCAGTCTAGACCTTGTAAAACTTTGTACATAAAGAATTCAAGTTAATACAAAGCAGTTTTCCTGCATGTAAGGAGTCTGTGTTTAATGTGTGATGAATGGCTATTTCATGAATGTTTTCTGTGTTTTATTTATGTGTGTCATAGATGTGGATGCATGTAGGTTTCAATATGCAGGAAGAATATAGACTTCTCTCTCTTTGTGAGTTTGTTAAGAATTCTAGGTTCTTTATGCTGGTGCAAGGAGTGCACAATAGGGTATAGATACCTCTGTGAAGCCAATGCAAGGAGTGTGTTCTTGAATTATGTTTGGAATTCAAGAGGAGAATGTACCAGGTGGGCACACTAGAGCAATCTCAAACTTAGAAGGAGCCTCAGAGTTACTAAACACTATGTAGGAAAGCATGTGCAGAGAAAGCACAACTAGAGTTACTGAATACTCTATAATCTCAGCAAGGAGTGCTTTGTGCTAGTGAAAAGAGTGCGTAGGAGAAATCCATTTTGAGTTCTGAGAGAAGAGTGTCAGAGAAGAAAACCTAGAATTATTGAACATTTTGGTATCCATTTCAACAAGGACTACTTCAGGGTTATTGAACACCCTGAAAGATAGTGCAAAGGAATCAAAGTGTACAAATTTGTTGAACACTCTAGAAGACAAGGGATGAGACCCTTAGAACTTGAGTAAGTTGAGACATCAAGAGGGATAAAACAAAATTTGCACAGGGGTGAACTTATTCCAAGTTCATAAGATCAAGAGGACGAGCGTGGGGTGCTAGGAGGGCATCAAAAGTTTCTATCCAGGAAGGAGGCCTGAACCTCTTTAGGTTCTAGCAATATAAAGCTCAGGAGAAATAGTGCTTTCAACAGCGCAGACAAAAACCAATTCATTTAGGTTTGCAGAGGAAAGTTCAAAAAGCCGATCCCCTTTAAGTTTTAAATCATCCAAGCTCAAAAGGGATAGTGTTTTCATGCACATAGTCTCTACAAAGAGTGCAGAAGACTAAGAACCATCCAAGTTTGGGACTATGAGGAAAGAAGAAGGTGTGAAAAAGTGAGCACATTTAAATATATAATATCAAGAGAGTTAATGTCAATTAGAACACAGGCTGGAACCGAAGATTTGGCCTGTATAGGAAAATAGCATGAACAGAGAGTCCTTTGAAATCCTCGAAGGAGTAGAAAAGTTCAGGAGGTATAGCACTGGTTGAAGCCAAGGAACCAGAGTCTAGCGAAGGGACAAAAGGTAGAAGCCTTCAAAGAATATGAAGGATCCTTCATTTACAGTAAGGCAAGGTGTGTAGGAGGGAGAAGCTACATGTGTAGTTGGATTGGCCACAAGGAGAAATCTGAACTATTAGATCTACATCCAGGAAATCTCAAGAGAGATAGAAACCATGAGAATCATAGGAGGAAAGACTTAGAAATTTATAACTCTAAATGTGTTTTAAGGTGCTAAAAGGATCACATAGAGGGAAGGCAGAGGTATCATATACTTCTAGAAATAAGCTTAGGAGGGAAAGCGAATGGAAATCCCTTTAAGGGAAGAGTTTAAGGGAGCAGCAGTGAAGATCTAGTGGGATATTTCTCTAGAGTTGACAACCATCATATCTAGGATAATTGTGTGAAGGATATCCCTAAGCACCTCTAGCACTCTATGTATTCGGAGGTTGGAGAGTGTACAAGGTGATGGATCGTCAAAGTCCTGGGTGGTCGAAGTAATCATGATCATCATATCTCACGGAGAACATGCATCACATGATCCCACTCTTCAGTGTGAGATCACTTCGGAGGAACCAAGGTAGAGGTGAGGTCCCAATACTCTCCAAGACTCAAGGTCATGAAGTCCAATTTGGGCCGTCGATCTATTGAGACAAGTGTCAACTGGGAGGAGGGTTCGGTGAGAAGAGGCTTTGGAAGTGAGGAAAAGTGCGTAGCATCAAGGAAACCGAAGGCCCGGAGGCCAGAAACCCATCATCACCATTGGATCACCGAGACACATGGTAGATATATGTGCACTTGGTGACATAACACTCTAGGGAAAGATATCAAGAGAGAAAGTCAAAGTGGCTGGAGGCCCAAAGGCCAAAGCTCCACCAACCTTTGATCTATTGTGCAAACATGTCAATAGATCTACCCAATCGGAGGTCTAGTGCTTCAGGAGAAAAGGGACAAGGGAGAGTGAGCAAAGTCTTCTGAAGCTCGAAGGCTAGAATCACACCCTGACCGTCGATTTGGAGAAAGGGCACGTGGATCAATCTTGTGAATTTGGGGTTGTGTCACTTCAAGAGTGTGGAGGAGTGTTGGGTTCCAATAGTCCCAAAGGCCAAAGGCTTACCATATTTTAAGTTTATCCCTGGGTCACAACCCGTGCTCATGTGAGGATAGGGGCTTAGCGGGAGCCCATGAATTTCATAGAACCTATGCCTTAGGAAGAAAGGGGGCTTGTGTAAACTTGTTTGGGGATCCATCAAGGGCCCTAAGAGTCAATATGACTCTAATTCTTGAATGATCCTAGACTGGGAGGTCAAATAGCCCTGGGAGGAAGAGGGGGTTTGCGCCATAATGGAAGGGAAGATGGATGGCATGGAAAAAAATATGGAGGGTATGAAAAATGAGATGGATGATATGGAAAATAAGATGGAATAAAATAAGAATGGCATAAAAAGAGAAATACAAAATATGTCTTCCCCAATCTTCCAAGATTTAGATGAGAGATTCCTTAAAGGATACATCAAAATGGAAGGGACTCATGAAAATAAAGGTAGTACTCATGTTGAACAAACTGTCAATAATATTCCATTTTCAACTAATAAATCTAAATACAATAGTGGAGTTAATTATGGCTAGGGTCCTAAATTAAACTTTCCCAAAATTGAATTAAAGAATTTTAATGGTACAGAGGTATTTACTTGGGTTAACCAAATAGAGCAATATTTTGAACTACATAATTATATGGATGATAAGAAAATGATTCACATTGCAACCTTCAACTTTGAGATAAAACCATATCAATGGTATCAATGGATAGTGAAAAGGAAACCCCTTTTATATCACTACACTTGGGGTTTATTTACAAGAGACTTAGAAGCACAATATGGGAAAGTTTGGGAACAAGACTACTTCAGTCAATTGACAAGAATCAAGCATTTAGGTGATATTGAAGAATATAATTAAGAATTCTTAGTACTAGCCACAAGGGTGGATAATCTAAGTGATGAACACTTGCTGGAAACTTACAAGGGTGGATTAAAAGAAGACATATTTAAGCATGATATTTTCTTAAGACAATCTACAAGTATTATGAAAGCTATGAAAAATGCTCATCATATTCATGCCAAAAATAAGTCTACACACAAATATAGCATTGGAGGAAGCGATCCTTTTGGGGTTCATAAGAAAACCATACCTCAACCAACAGGGTTGACACCTCAACAAATGGATGAAATAAGAGAAAAATGGTTATGTTTCAATTGTGAAAGAAATTACAGTAAAGGGAATAAATGTGGTGAGAAGAAATTATTCTACATAGACTGTGAAGCGGAAGAAGATAGTGTACCTAAACCAACAAGGTTGACACCTCAACAAATGGATGAAAGAAGAGAAAAAGGACTATGTTTCAATTGTGACAACAATTACAGTATGGGGCATAAATGTGGTCCGAAGAAATTATTCTACATAGACTATGAAGACGAAGAATATCAAGAATTGGAACCATCACAAGACCCAAATATAGAAGAGACTACTCCAATGATATCTTGTCATGCTTTGGCCAGAATCATTACTACACAAACCCTCAAGATATGTTGGCCCTTGGTTATGGAAGAAAGCGAGTATTCAGGAAAAAAGGTGAAGTACGAACTGCACAGAAGACACAGTGACCGATATTGGGTCGAAGTGGTCAAAGAAGCAGAAAAGAAGGAGAGTGTTGGAGAAATTTCTATTTTCGACACACTAGTTCGATGGGAGTTAACTGACTAGTTCTATTTTAGACTTTCTATTTTTACCATCACTATTATGCATGCATGCATTCCTAAGGAAAGATAACTTCTTGATTTCTTTTCTTAATTATGGAATTTTCCCCCCTATATATGAGTGTATTTCACTCATTCATTGTATTGTATTGTTCATGATCTCTGTATCAATCATCAACTCATTGGAGTAGTGTGAATATATTTTCTCATTCTTCCATATTGAATCTCTCTTCCTTTCTTAATAAGCTTTGTTTGTACTTGCTTTATCTAGATCTCCTGTGTAGGTTTCCATGAAACACTGACATGGTATCATATCTATGTTGCTTGGAGCAAGACAGACAAGACAAAGAATAAGAAAAATCAGGGTTTCGATGAGCTAAATCCGTGGTCGTACCTTTCAATAGTTTTTCCTCCCAAAATATTACGTTTTTGAGTAAACGACTTGCAATGAAAGTAAATTGGCCCATTTTGGAAGTGGGTTTTCAACTGTTTGATGCGATTCTTCACCGTTTTCTCAGAAAGTAAGTTGCAAGATAGCCTCCTGAAACTAGTACGAATCTGTGGCCATACCTTTCTACAGTGATTGCTCCCAAAAATATTAAGTTGTTGAGGAAATGACCTGTGCTTGAGAAGCAAATCTACCCATTTTGGAAGTGGGTTTTCAACCGTTTGACGAGATTCCTCGCTGTTTTCTCAGAACATAAGTCGCAAGATCATCTCCTGAAGTTGATACAAATTTTCACTTAAAGTTCCCTTTCTGTCGTGATTTCTTAATTTTTCACTTGTAGATTGATAGTAAATTTTTAGGGGTTCTTAAAAACAATGGGAGATATGGTTAGGACAACATTTATATAGTCAAACTTGGTGGTAATCCTCACACCATACAATTATTTTGATTGGAAGCCCAAGGCAAAATTCCAACTCAGAAGTAAAGGATTGTATAATTTGATGATGGCGACAGAAACAAAACTTACATCAGTGATGGCGAAGATGAGATGGGTGAACCGTAAGGATGAGGCCACAGGACTACTTCTTGAGTTAATATCCATTGATTTATGGTTTCATGTTGTTGCATGCAAGACTCCAAATGAGATCTAGACCACCTTGGAAGGACTCTTTGGAAAGCAGGATGAGATGCGAGGTCATATGCTTTTTGTAGAATTCAATACCTTAAACCCTAAAAGTTTTGATAATATACAAGATTTTTTTACTAAATTTAAATCTTTGCTATTGAGTTTGGGTGAATGTGGTATTGATAAGTATACACAAGAGAAACAACTTATTCTAACAATCTTGGCCAAGCTAGGACCAGAATGCATTGTATATGCCTCCAATTTCCATTATGACAGATGTCTTTTTGGAACAAATTGGAAAATGCCTACGTTGGCTCAGTTCATTGAGTCTCTTACAGAAGAGCAGACAAAAATCATACATATGGGACTCATGAACGATCCCAAAGCACATGCACTCACCATGCATGATGGAAAAGGGTCATCCAAACAGAACGGGAAGGAGGGATATTCCAAACCCTTTAATGATTCTTTAGGTTCCAAAGACTCTTCATATTCCAAGAAGAAGAGGAAGGGAAAGAAGTGCACTTACTGCAATAAACCAAATCATGAAGAATCCACATGCATGAAGAAACAGATTGATCTTATGGCACAAACACTTCAACAGAACAACCTTGGAAACTTCATTCTAGAGGGAGTCAAGAAGCAGAAGGAAGAAGATCATGCTCCTAAGAAAGGTAATCATCATGCTTTGGTTGCAATTAATTCCTCATCTGATTCATGGATTATACATTATGGTGCATCCCATCATATGGCAGTGAAAGAGGAAGTTTTATCATCCTTGAGTCCATGCTCAAGACCCCCTATTCTCATGGGGGATGATACTCCAGTAGTAGTAGCAGGAGAAGGGAGAGTGGAACGCCACAATGACAGTTTTTAGAATGTTTTACATGTTCGAAATCTTTCTATGAATCTACTCTCAGTTTATCAGATCGCTCAAAAAGGTAAAAAGGTTGAATTTACATCATATTCAATTTCAGTAATTGACATGCATGACAATTTGTTAAGCCCTAATATTGGCTCATTACCCCTTAATTGGGGCATATTAGATTAGTAATGCTATTTTATTTATGGCGTCTTTAGGCCATTAGTTGTAATTTAGATTAGTAATGTTATTTTAATTATGTCGGCTTTAAGCCATTATTTGTAATTATACCTCCTAGTCTCCTATATATACCAAGGAGACATTTTCATTTTGAATCATCTTGGACTTGAACATTTAAGTGGGGTAAAAGGAGGTTGCCCCCTCGAAGAGGCTTATTATCTGAAATTATCTCTTTTTCAAGGTGTTGAGTACTTTTCGTGAGGTTTTTCTATGCTATATTGATGTTTGGTTCTTAACATATGGTATCAGAGCTCAAGGTCTTGGGGTTTCACTGCTACATCTGAGACACCGTGGAATTTTTGCTATAAATTTTTTTCTACCACGTTTCAGAAGGAACCGCTTGGAGGGTTTTTAGTAGACAGATCAAGGTACGTTGGGTTCAAAATTCAACTCTTGAGGCATTATAATTTCAGAGATACAGCCTGTACAAGATAGAGTTCTGGAATCATCCTGAAATGAGTCATTGCAGAATTTTAGCTATAAAAATTTTTCTATAACATTTCAGACCCTGAAATCTGAAGGAAATTTACAAAAATTAGTAACATATCTTTTGTAAAAAGTTCAGCTTCTGGGTCATCATAAATTTTTAGATACACCTTGTGTAAGATAGGGTATCTGACTAGTCCTATTGACTAGTCTCAAGAAGGTGTTCCAGGTACAACAAGCATAAATTCTTGCTAGAGTATCCAAATTGAGTGGGACTGGTTGCGTTGGATCATGGACAGTCTGTAAGATTTTGGGTGTGAGTTTCAGAATTTGATATCAATTATTTTGTGCGGGGATTTCTATACAAGTGAGATCTCAATTGCTTTGTATATCCAGCGCCAGAGTTTCAAGTAATGATTGCAGATGGAGGAACTATCAATTGCTCAGGAAAATGCAATAAGATCAATCTTACTATGGGGGAATATGTAATGAATAGTCCAATAATTGCTATACCCCAGATGTGGTACTAGGAATCCAATGGTTACAATCATTAGGAACAGTGGCTTTTAATTTTCAATAAATTTTCATGAAATTTTCATTGGAAGGAAAAGAAATTGAGTTAAGAGGTATCACAGGGAAGCTCGGTAAGGTGATAAGCTCTAACTGCATGAAAAAATTATTGAAAAAGGGGCATCAAGGCATTATTGCACAACTATGCTCACTAGATGTTCAAACATCCAAGCCATCTATTCCTCAAGATCACCAAAGGATCATTGATAAGCATTCCAAAGTATTTGAAGATATTCCCAAAGGTCTCACACCCACTCGAAATCATGATCATGAAATTCACCTAATTCTCGGGAGTGTTCCTCCTAACATCATGCCATACAGACACCCTTACAATCAGAAGAGTTAAATTGAATGCATGGTTGAAGAAATGTTAGAGGCTGGCATTATTAGACCTAGCCAAAGTTCTTACTCTGCACCAGTGGTAATGGTTTTC
>JASDQU010011800.1:204006-255144 GCA_032191745.1 Picea mariana
TGTGCACAGGTTGTAAGACCCAAGGTTCAGTTTATCTACGACCAACAAAAGCCACTAGACACTGACCCATTCGGTTCATTCTTCCTTATTATGTTGTGCACATAACTATGTTTTGTTCATTTATTAACTTACTTATCATATTCCAGATTACTGTATAGATTTGTTACTGTTACAGTCATGAATCATTGTACCATACTTAAATATCATATGAAGCTATTCTATGATGCATGCAAATAGTATTCATAATCAAACACAAGATTCCTTAATATCTCTTTATCATTCCTTCATTCATTCTTCTCAACCATCGATTGCTACATTCAAGAACTCTGGAACTTAGTATCAATCGAAAAATAACAAACCATAACATAACTTAATCTATCATAACCAAACTTCATGAGAATAGTACATAGCCGAACCCCTAATCTCCTAACCCGTTACATAATTATACAAAGAACTCGGGGTAAAACCCTAATCTATTCATCCCAAAAATATCCTATTACAATGCATGGTCATCTCAATTAACTGGTTGTTCGACGCCTTTCTTCTGGTTTTCAGCCTTCATGTTGTTTTTTTGTTGTTCTTCCATTTCTGGAATGTTGGGTTGACATTCTCATGTTATGTTTTATTTCCTTGCTTTATTCTTCTGGATTTATTCTTCGAGTTGCGCGTTGTCTTCTTTTTGTGCACTTTACTCCTTCTGCACACTGTCCTACTAGATGTGCCTCAGTTGAGCTATTTAAATTTTCTTCTTCCTCCACACGTTTTTCTTATACTTAGGATCTTTCCTCAAAACTTTATCAAAACTACAAAACTATTTTCAAAAATGTCTGTCCAACATGCCCCCAACACTCCCTCTACCTCTTTGATGATTGTATCCTTTGTTGTCGCTATCTCCTCTGCTCCTTGCGCGGTCAAGTTTGTAAGTTTGTCCTCTACTTCAATTGTTGCTCGCTTGACCCTACCATGCACCGTGGCCAATTCTCCAATTACCCCAACTACCTCTTCTTGCAGTGGTCCCAGTCTCTTGTGCAATATATTTTGTTGATCCCTCATTCTCTTCACTTCTACCTGTGCATGTTGTTGAGCCAAAATGGATGACATGCGTGCTACTGGTGGTAGTGTAGCTGCCATTTCTGCTACTTGTTGCACTTGTTTGTGCACTTCTATTAGCTTGACCTCTATGACCTTCATATCCAGGTATTGTATAAACTCTTTCCACACTTTCACCTTCTCCTCACAAAGTTTTTTGCATTCACCCTCAATATTCTTGATGTTCGCAAGTGTTGTGGTTGTCGTTCTCTTTCTACCTTCGCGCACCTCTGGTGGTGATCCTGGCATGATACTTAACTTCAATTGTTCTATCTATGATCAGAAAAGATTAATGACTTCACCGATCATCTGCACTTGTTCCTCCATAGTCGCCTCGACTATTAGGGGAACTTCTGGAATTGCCTTATATAACTTTTGAACTGCTGCTTGGGTCTTTTGCACCATTCTCTGGACTTCATCCCTTTATTTGAATGTTTTCCTGCCTTCTCCTCATGTTCCTTATGTTTCTTCACAATAAGCCTTAGATTTTCTTCCTTCTCCCTCTTGAAGGCCTCTTCTCTCCTAATAGCGACCTAAGTCTAGATGGTGGCATTGGGGGTCATGTTTCCCATGGCAAAATCATCGCTTCTATCGGGAAAAATAATTTTTTAAGCCTCTTCTTCCTGTAATTGTCTTCTCTGTCGATAATCCGTTGATTTTTATTAAGCTCGATACCATTCTCCTCTTCACCTACGCCCCTTGGTAAATCCTTCAGGTTCAATTTGGGCGTCGTATACAAAGCCAATTTTTGGGAAACTTCTCTTTCAGTGGGATCTTTATCCATTTCCTTCTCATTTACTGTCACAAATCATTTGTAACCCCCTAACCTGTTACCGATTCCATTCAAATCTATGTGAAAATTTACATTGGAATCGATGTGAGTCGTTGTATCTAGTACGCTCTCGCGCATGATTATTTTTCCCTAGCCAGTTCTGGAAATGGTTGTTCATCGATAATGTCATGATCCAAAAACTCAAGGCCAATAGTCTTTCCAAGCATATCTTCTTCCCTACTTACCCCAGGGGGGACCGGTGGTACTTCTAGCAGATATTCCCCCATTCATCTTGGGTGGCAGGTTCCTTAACTGGCACTGTGTGTGTTCTTTGGTAGTTGTATCTCGACTCTGCTCTCTAGTTCTCTATGGTTCACTCTTATTTTCTCTCATTGGTATGCAAGAATGATTTACCCTTAATAATCTTCTTATGCTTTTGTGCTTTCGTGTCGACCATACCTATCCCATTCTACCTTAACTAACTTGTCCAATCGACCACCATGGTTGATGAGTTGTTCCATAACTACATCTTGATTACAAAATATGTTGTGTGATTTATCTCTTGTACTGTCGATCTGTCATGATTTATGGTGGCTTTTCCCATTTAAGACTTATACAACACTTTTATGACCTGTCACTCCCATTGCATAACCTTTATTTCCATGCTTTAATGTTTTTAATGATCTTGTCATTGCCAAATTGCACATCGGTTTATTGTTGTTTTATCTATAGGCCCTGCAATCTATCTCGTATGTGTCTCATCTCCTAGCTTGGCATAGTTTTATGTTGATGTGTGATGACTATTCATTCTTCACAAGTTCTTATGCCTTGGTACTCGAATACTCTTTTTATTTTCCCTATATCTACTTTTTATTTATTTTTCCTTCTTTTTATTACCTACTATAATATATGTGTTCCGGCATAGCCCAAATTATTGCACTACCTATCGGTCGTCTCTATAGAGTTTCAACTAAATTCCATTCACCATTCCTTCCAAAACTTCTCCATTCAAGGTTTCCAAAAATGCATCACACGTCTTTGTTAGTTTTTGAATCACATAAGGTCCTAACCAATGCATTCTAAACTTACCTGGATGCTGCATATACTTGTTGTCACAAAGTAGTACTAGATATCTGACCTAAAACTTTGTTTGTTTAATCTATTGATCATGTTAGGCCTTCTCTCTGGATTTCTAAACCTACTAATGGAATCCTGCGACAAACCGATCCTCCTCAAGATATATTAATTGTGTCAACCTCTCCTCTATTTCGCCAATGTCTGATAGCTCTATGATCGCTGCAATGCACATGCTAGACATAATAAACTCCTTTGGCATTATTGTTTCTTTCCCATATACCAACTTAAAAGGTGTTTGTCCTGTCAACTTCTTACTTGTAGTCCCGTAAGCCCATAATACTACGAGAACTCTTAAGTCTCAATCGTATCTCCCTACATTGCAAATATTTTTCAAGACATTCTCTAAGCTCTTATTAAAATTTTCCAAGGTTCCCTTGGCCTGAGGGTGATATGGGGTACTCTTTTGGTGATGAATCTGGAACTCATCAGTCAATGCCGCAAATTTTTTGTTTAGAAAGTGTGTACCTTGATCATTGAGTGATATGTGCAGACATCCAAACCTTGTGACTACATTTTCAAACATAAACCATGTAGCAAATTCCATAGTACAATATGTAACTGAGGTTGCTTCTGCCCACCTTGTCAAATATTCTGTCACAATAATGATGTACCTTTCCCCTAACATTTTTTCTTGTGGGTTGATTGGACCCACAAAGTATATGGCCCATTTCTCAAATGCTTCCAACGTAACATGTGGATTCAAAGGCATTTCATCCCTCCTAGATGGATTTCCCACTCTTTGGAATACATTGCATAACTGACAGTGCTCCTTCGCATCCTTGTGAAGTGTAGACCATGAAAGCCTTGCACACAAAATATTTTGTGTAGTTTCTCTCCCTATGTAATGTCCTCCAGAAATTTCATTGTGTGCTTATTCAAGTATCATCAACCTTTCGCAATCCAACACACAACATCTCAGTATTCCGTCTGCACCCATATTGTATAAATTCTCTGCAATCAACTAATAATATGTTTCTTTCACTACTAGTTGTTTCTTTTGAGTTATAGTCATTTCGGATAGAGCCATGCTTGTGTTTAGAAATTGTACGATGTCTAAGAAATAATCATCTGTTGATATTATGGTAGTTGCGGGAGGTATTTACCTCCACATGTGAACCTGACGAGAATAGAAGACTCCGGAAATAAAGAGAAACCTAATGAGGTTGTTAATAACCCTAGATGACTTGTCGGCTCAAGAAAATAATATGTATTAGGTTATTAGCCTTCAAGAGAAGAAGTCGACCAGAAGAATTAACATATATTGAACAGATAGGTACCCAGAAGGAGAAGTCATCCCCAGTAAGTTTGCCAAAACCATTATAAATACAGGGCGTCGGTCTCTCATTTGACACATCTCAGAATTGCAGAGCAGCAACCGGTGCGCACTGCAATTCCTAGTTTGGTGTGCACGTGTGGAGGAGAGCTGGAGGTGCAGCTGCTAAAGCAACCAGTTTCAGTTTTGGCTTTGACTATCTCTTGGCTAGGGTTTGGACTATCTGATCATCTATTGTTGGTGCGCTATCCTTGGAGGAAGATGCGCTACACCTTGTTTGGCTATCTAGCCTAGGCTTTGTTTTCGAAGTAATTCTCAGTCAAGGTTAAGGTGATCGAAGGGTGGCTTTGGCCTATGGTTGGGTGACAAGGGTATTTTCAATGGTAAAACGAGCACACAATCTTCTATATTCTAACAGGTTATGGGCCCACACCTCCTTCATTTAGTCTAAACACTAGAAGGAAACATAGCCGCTAGGATATTGAGCTCGTTGAGGAACTGCCACTAGGGTTACTAGTAGAAGCAGCTTCCAAGACATTATTGTTAGGGTTACTAGCAGGAGCAGTTGCAGAAACCCTAATCCTCTTGTTGAGGCACCTTAAGTGAATGGATTGACCTAATCTCTGAATAGATCAGTGCACTCTAGCCTAGCGCATCTCCTGATACTCTCAGCAAGCCAAGAGGTGAAGTTTGAGTTTATGGTCAAATCTAGGGTTTGACCAAGTCAAAGCAGCCATGACTTATTCTATGAAGTCAGAGAAAAAGTTAGATGGAGCCTCTAACTTCAGAGCGTGGAAGACAAGGATTGACCTCATCCTTACCAAGAATAAAGTGTTGGATATCGTGAAAGGAAAGATCGTGAAGCCAGAGTTTGAAGAAGGAAAAGAGAAGGAACCGCAGAACGTTGCAGCTATGGAGAATTTCAAAGACAGTGATATCAATGCTATGAGTATCATAGTGGAATCTATAAAATACCACCTGATACCCTACATCTCCCATATTGAGTCATCGAAGAAGATGTACGATGCCCTAACAAATCTCTTCTCAATCAGAAACATTGGACAAGTTATGAGTCTGAAGAATGAGCTACGTGACATGAAGATGAATGATGAGGATAGCATAACATCATATTTTGTGAGAATCTCTCGGTTAAGAGATCAACTACAAGCTATTGAAGAGATCATCTCAGAAAAGGAGTTGGTAAACATAGTACTCAATGGTCTTCCCAAGACGTAGGATGCATTTGCCGCAAGCATGAACACAAGAAAGCAATATCCGACATTTGAAGAACTCTGGACTTGTTGTGCTCAAGAAGAATCAAGGATCGGTGCAAAAGAGAAACCCCAAAAGAAGTACGATGATCAAGCCTTCACATCAAGATTGAAGAACTTCAGGAACAAAAGGAAGCTTGGTTCAAGGAAGATGCCAAATCAAGAGAAAGACATTTCAGAAGTACAATGCTTCAACTGTCGAAAGTATGGACACTACAAGAATCATTGTCTCGAGCTAAAGAAAAGGAAGGAGAAACACGAAGCATCATTTGTCGAAGAAAAGGAACCTACAAAGAAGACTAAGCAGGATGGAAGAGACTTATTTTTCTAAAGGTAACAAAACTCTTCTCATTTCTTATACATATCTTGTTTGCATCGTCTCTGTACATATCTTGTATATCTATCTCTTAGAAGATAATGTGTTCCAAGAAGAACTATACCTATGGAAGAACAAAAAGATAAGAATGAAAATCATTAAATAATACACATGAAAGGATGAAATACAAATCATGTGGAAGATATTGCAAGATAAGTTGAATCAATCATGAAGAGACTTAGAAGAAGCAAAGATAGAAAGAAGTCAGCAATCGAGAGGAAATTGGAAAAATACTTGTGACGTTTTGTAGAAGACAACAAGATGGAAGTGTGGACTCTGTTAAACAAGAGAGCCAATTATATGTTGCAGAAGACAATAAGGATGCAGATGGAAGCATGGACTCTGTTAGACAAAGGGAGCCGATTATATGCACTCATACATGAAGCAAGGATTAGGAGGGAGCTAATCCTATGATCCATTGAAGATGATGAAGTATATATCCATGATAGCAGCCATGAAAGACAGTACGTATTCTTCAAAGAGAAGCCTTAAAGTATCCCTGGTTGTCCATCCACATCCGTGATACTATGATGGAATCTTTAGGGCATGGAATTTATAAGAAACTCCATGGACCCGAGAACTAAAGAAACACATGAAGATTCCAAGAAAGAAAGAGAAGCCAGAACAACCAGTCATTGTATCAAGAATCACAAGATTGTCAACCTGATATAAACTCAATAAAAGTAATCAAGAAAAGGAACTGGAAGTCGTGATGAAGAAAAGTGTATGGAAGACTTATGAATGAAATCATTGCAATATCTAGAACCAAAGGTTCTCCCATATGGAGGGAGAATACTATGATGATTACTTGTTCCGGTACACCAGACATATCTCTACATGAGTCATTATATCATCCGCAACATCCATGAGTTGGATTTATAGATCAGATGAATGCAAAGAATGTTCTCCAGAGAAATTGAATAAAAAGCGTATGAAGAGAAATCTCAAGACCTTGAGGCATACCATAAAGAGACCCTTGCATGCAGATAGAGGAAGATAACTTGGTGGAGAACCTCTAGTGCACAGCAGAAGCGTGGTGAAGATTTCGTATAACATCAAGATGATTACTCAATATATCAGATCTCATGATGACAGAAAAAGTGCCACATTGATATGTTCCAGTGTTCCAAACAATGATATACTTTATTGATCAGAGCTACATGAAGTCTTCAGAGAAAAACCAGTGTTACAGACTAAAGTACATTTGAAATCAAGCATTACATTATCCATGATGAAGTCCAAAAAGGAGAAAGTGGTTCTCCAATACATATCTCCACAGATGAGCAGATAAGCAGACATTTTGGTAAAGCTTCAATCCAAGATGAAAGAGTTTGTGTACTCAAGTTGGAGCTCGTGGAAACGACTTTCTTATTGAAAAAGGAAGAGATGACTCCCAGGTTGAGAGGGAGCACTGAAAATATTATTGAAGACATTCATTTTGGACAGATGTTTTCCTGTTCGGAAAGTGGATTGAGACTTCTGACGGACAGCGATTTCCTATTGTGGTTAACATGGGAAATGGTCTATATTGTTGATGTATCATAGACAGCAACTTCCCATTGTGGTTAACATCGGGAGTGGTCTAGGGTAGTCTCTCTTCTTGAGGGTTTCTCAAGAAGACTGGCCCTCCTCGTCGGACAGCGATTTCTCATTGTGGTTAACATGAGGAATGGTCTGTTTTGGAGGTTGATACAGGACAGTGTTTTCCTCTTATGGTTAATAGAGGAAATGATCCAGATAGTCATTCCTTAGGGTTTATACATTCTCTCCAGGGTGCACTTTGATTAGTGTAGGGGGAATGGCCCAAGGTGGGGAATGGTCCATGCTCAGTAATCAGGGACATGCATTCCTTAGGATTTATACATTCTCTTCAGGGTGCACTTTGATTAGTGTAGGAGGAATGGCCCAAGGTGGGGAATGGTCCAGGCTCAGCATCCTTAGGGTTATACATTCTCTCCAGGGTGCACTTTGATTAGTGTAGGAAGAATGGCCCAGGGTGGGGAATGGTCTAGGTTCAGAAGATAGGACAATTATTCTTCCTTGCTTGAGAAGAATATTTGAGATATCTCATTATTCTACTCTGAGGGCATATATTCTTTCAGAGCTCACAGATGTGAGTGAAAGATTGGCCCAAATTATTTAGTTTATATCATAACATTGTTTCTATGCAGGTTGTTATCAGATGTCTGTTATGAAGACTGTATGACAGTAGATGTAGACTACTGTGGTGGATATGTTCCATTGTTCGTGACTATACATTGTTGATCAAGTACTTGTGTGTTACTTGGTGTGGTAGTGTACCACTGGATTGTAGTTATGTACTACTATGGATAGACACAGTTGTGTTCTATTTTTGTTCTAATTGTATTGAAGACTATCAGCAATTTATTGGAGATAATCATCAGCCAAATGAATGATGAACAGAGATTTTCCAGACGGAAAATGGTTCAGAACATTTACTCTTCTAGATTAGAAGAATGGCTCTTGCATCACTCCGTGGAGTGAGCATCATGTCTGATTACTCAAATAGAGTATGGTTTTGAGAGATGATGCAGCTGATGATGATGATGGTGCTCATGATCTAGTCATGATCTAGTCCATATAAATATGTTGATGCTACTAGGTGAATGGTATGTTTTGTGCTCAATACCATTACCTGTAATACCTCCCTAGCTAGGAGGGAGTGTTGATATTATGGTAGTTGTTGGAGGTATTTACCTCCACGCGTGAACCTGACGAGAATAGAAAACTCCGGAAAGCAAGAGAAACCCTAATGAGTTGGCTAATAACCTTAGAAGACTTGTCGGCTCAAGAAGATAATATGTATTAGGTTAATATCCTCCAAGAGAAGAAGTCGGCCAGAAGAATTAATATATATTGAATAGACAGGTACCCAGAAGGAGAAGTCAGCCCCAATAAGTCTGCCATAACCACTATAAATACAGGGCGCCAGTCTCTCATTTGACACATCTCAGAATTACAGAGCAGCAACTGGTGCACACTGCAATTCCCGGTTTGGTGCGCACGTGTGGAGGAGAGTTGCAGGTGTAGCTACTACAGCAACCAGTTTCAGTTTTGGCTTGGACTATCTCTTGGCTAGGGTTTGGACTATCTGATCAGCTATTGTTGGTGCGCTATCCTTGGAGGAAGATGTGCTACACCTTGTTTAGCTATCTACCCTAGGGTTTGCTTCTAAAGTAATTCTCAGTCAAGGTTAAGGTGCTCGAAGGGTGGCTTTGGCCTATGGTTAGGTGACAAGGGTATTTTCAATGGTAAAATGAGCACACAATATTCTATATTCTAACATCATCCACCATCCTTACTGCAAATAATTGTGCATCTAGGAAGATGTCATCTAAATTTTCTGCATCTTCCCCTGACAATATGCATGATATATGATATGATCCTACATTCAGCTTCCCTGGTTTCACTATGAATTCAAATTCATATTCCTGAAATAATAATAGCCACCTACATATGCTCCCCCCTAACATTGGCTTTTTGACTGAGTATTTTAATGCAAAATGGTTTGTATACATCTTAAAGTGAGACCCCAATAGATAATGCATGAATTTTTGTAGTGCATAGACCATCGCCAATCCTTCCCATTCCATGGTTGTATAGTTCTTCTCTGCTATAGAAAACTTCCTTCTTGCAAAATCAATTGGGCGATATGTGTCTCCTTCCCATGAATGGGATAGTAATGTTCCCAATGCCATGGACGATGAGTCCACCTGTACATGAAACTCCTTGTTCCAATATGAAAAATTAAAATCGATGTGGTCACCAACTTATGTTTCAGGGTTTCCAACCCCCTCTAACACTCTTTGTTCCACTAAAACTCATCTTTCTTCTTTAGTAAATTTTCCATCGGTGTTGTGATCTGTGAATATCCCTTGATAAATTTCCTCTAATAGCATGTATGACCCAACGTCGCCCTCGGTTTTCTCACTGATGTAGGTGGTTCTAACTTCAGAATGACTGTGATCTTAGTTGGATCTACCAATATTCCATGTTCTCACACTACAAGTCCCAATAGAATTCCAAACAGCACGCAAAAAATGAATTTTTTCAAGTTCAACGAAATCTAACACTGCCTACACCGATCCAACATTATCCTAAGAACTTCTATATGATCCTTCGGTAGACTAATAGACTAAACATCATCCAATCATCCAAGTATACTTCAAGGAACCTATGGATGAAATCCTTGAATGTTGCAACCACTACCCTCGAAAACACCGCAGGGGAAATCTTCAATCCAAAGGGCATAATTGTATACTGATAACTTTCCCATTCCATTGAAAAAGTTCTCTTTTGTCGATCCTCCTGTGTGATTCTTATCTTATGGTACCTAGATAATCTATTTGTGAAAGAGTAAGTTTCCTAGCCTCCTACGTTCTCAAGTACCTCATTCGTGAATGGTGTTGGAAATGGGCCATGTAAGCATGCATCATTTAACTTCCTTAGATATACGTAGATCATGATTCATCATGTCTTCTTGTCCTGTACCACCATTGGACTAATCCACTTAGATTCTTCTACTGGTTTGATGATTCATGTATCCAACATCCTATCAATTTCATCTTTTACCTTCTCCTTGTACCTCATATTTAGCCTATAAGGCCTCTAACGTACTGGCTTAGCTCCTGGTTTCAATGGGATCTTAATCTCACCTAAGTCTCATGTTATTCCCTTCATCTCTAAAAAATCCATTGGAAATAGGCCTTGGTATTCTCACAATAAGTTTTCAATATTCTCAACTATCTCCTCACTTCAGTAATCTCCTATATGTGCAAAGTTGGGATTCTTTGTCATCCCAATGTTTACCTTCCACTTCTTTATAGTTTGTGTATATGTGGAAAATTCGAGCTCTGACCCTTCTATGGCTCATTCTCTTTCTGTCTCAAGTACTTGTACATTCCTAGGATCCTCTTCATCATACTCTTCCTTGTCTACATTATAGCACTCTAGTATCTCACGGATAGTCATCTTGGCTTTGTGCACGCTACATAATGGTACCACCTCCATCGTCTCTTCTTCCGAGAATATCTTCATTCAAATCTATTGTAGTGTTGCATCTATAGATGGAGATTGATGTTCAGATGTAAACGTAATTTTGAACCTATGGATTAGTTCTTTCCATCTTCTTGTCTCCCTACGCATTCCTTACTCCAAATACCAGTTCTTTGGAATTGTGTCCAATCTGTGTATAAATTTGTGTGTCCACTCTGTCTCTGGTACTGAACTCCATAAAGCCCTGCGTTGTTCCACATGACCTGCTAGGTCACTCTCCCCTATATATTTTTGCGCAATTTTTTCTTCCTCAATGCCAAACCTTATTTGCATTAGTTTGTTGCACTATGACCAGTATTTCATTACCTCTATGTGTGCATTTCACCATCTAGAGGGCGCTTTTAATACAACACCTAGTGCTAACAGCCTTCGTTGTTTGGGTACCTACAACTTAAATGATTTTACAAACATACTTATGTCATTTAATCCATCATACCCGGGTAGATTACATAGCTATTTTCCAATCCATTGTAAGGATCAAGTGACGTGCACAAATTGTTTAGTTGACACTCCATGCATTATTTGTTGTCAATGCTCTAGATCTTCTTTAGAATCTGACGCACATGAGACGATACTTTGTCAACTCAGCGTACCATCTATTGTCGGGTTCATAGAATCCTCCATCTATGCAGTGATGTTATATAAATTGGCAATGCCATTCCCTCTTGTTGGTTCTATTAATCTCTTTCCTTCTAATGGGTCCAAGGGTGTAGTAACTTTCAAATATCCAACTTCAAATATCATCTCACTCCTCTTCAAGTTGATAATCGCTTGGTTATCAAAAGCCCATTCCAGTCCCATCAGTGTTGGATATGGTTGATTGTCATCCACGATCTCAATAACTTCAAATTTTTTCATGCTATGTACCCGATCTATGTTCACAGGGACTCCTCTCAACCGACCAATCATAACTATTTTGTGTTGATTTGCTAGCCTTAGTTGAACAAGAGACTATACCAATTTGGGTTTTCCCATCAAATCCCATGTCTTCTTAGGTAACACATTCACGTCAGAACCCAAGTCTAAGATAATATTATCCACATCATACTTCCTAATCTACACATTGAATCTAAATTATTCATTGGTTCGCTTTTTGTGCATTACCTGATTTACCATCCTTTGCATGACAGAAGTTTCTCTTCCTCTTATGCAATGATCAATCATGTTGTACATTGTACTCGGCACAACCTCATCTTTGATTATCTCTACACAACATCTCAAGAATTTTGTTAGCATTCTTACCTTCATCATTGGCTTCTCTAGCATAGCGTGATATTCTTCACGAGGCACAGTTGATGTTAATTCTCCATAATCCACTCTGATTACTTCTTTCCTTTCCCTCTGATATGTCTCTATTTCTTGTTGAGGATCAAAATCTGGTGTAGGCCTTGTTAACTTTATTACCCACTATTCAGTCTGCTTACCTTCATTTGTCCTATCGTTCCATGTTCTAGCTCCTCTGTGCATAAAAACGACTATTATGGGTCCTTCATTATGTCTTTCGGTTGATATCATCTATACATTTTGATTCAGATTCTAGTTTTGGTTTCCTCTGGCCTACCACTTCACAACTAGTTGGGAACAGTCTTCTGTCGAGTGATCCAGTGTTCTACAATATGTGCATGTCGTACATGGATTCTAGAATTTGTGAGCCAAGTGTCCAAGTTGATTACAGTTATAACATATAATTGGTCCTCTTCCTCCTCTACCAAAATTCCCTCTACCTCAGTCTCTACCAAATTTTCATTTGTCCCCTTGATTGAAACCTCTTTTATTGTTGTACTGCAGACCCCCCACTTCTGTTGTGGAATTTTATTCCTGGATCATGTACATATCAGATGTGCGCTCTCTCATTAAGTCAAACGCGCGACAATCATTCTCCTCGTTTCCTACAAATTTACAAAAATTGTAAAACAAGTTCTTTGGCGTACTTTGGTACTTCTGCAGTAGTGGACACTCAGTTGGGTGATGGACCCATTTCTTACATATCTCGTAGTATCCTCCTCTCGGCAATGGATTCAGTTCTCCTATCGCCAAATATTGCACGAATGCTAGGAATTTTTCCTTGTGGTGGCCTTCAGTCCTACATTTTGTACACCATACTTGTTCATGTTTCTCCTTTTCCTTTGTCAGTTATGCTAGTTGAATTGTCAATGCAACCAATTGTTTCTGAAATTCTGTCATTCCTCCACTGTATCCCAACGGAGCTGAGTCCATTTTCATTGCAATATTTAGTGCCTCGGGCTACGATGCAACCTTGTGTTGGATCAATGGCCTATGAATGTGTGGTAGAAGCCCTGCAATAAACCACTCTTGGTGATTTTGATCTGGGATTTGGAAAGTTAATCTACTTATCACATCCTTAAATCTATGGTCGCAATCTCATACCGACTATGTTTGTACTTGTTTGATCTCCTTCAATTATTTGATGTATTGTGAGTCTGACTTTGGCTTCTTGAACTCCTTTAGCAGTTCTTTTGTAATCTCTGTCAATGTTCTAGCATGTCTTGTAAGCGTGGTGCTCTGTAACTTCATATACTATACTAGTACACGACCTTTAAATGTTGTCACTAACTACACAATATTCACAACTTCATCATGTACATTCTTTGTGGCCCAAATTGTCTTGCAAACAAACAAGTGTTGTTTTGGGTGCTCCGACCCAATTCCTTGGAAATCAGGTAGCCTAAGAGTATTGTTCACCGTGGATATGTTGTTCAATGTAGTCCCTCCTCTTGGTGATGTTGGTTGACTCTAATTATGACTCTGCATACTAATTCCACTATTCTGATTGTTACTACTCAATCCTCCTTGGCTAACTACAATCGCTTTTAACAAATCTTCAAATGTTATTTCTGATTATGGTGATGCACACGGGGTCATGGATTCGACACAAGATCTTGTTTGAGTAGGAATCGTTGGCTCTTCTATTATCATAATGGACTGGAACTCCTCTTCATCCCCTCCTAGGTATGGTACCTCCACGATTCGGACTAGAGTGCAAGGTTCTCTCCCCTCTGGCTCATTGTGTGGCTCTCCTCTCTCGGCCTCAATATTTTTCCTCTTGTACCTCCTCCCTCTACGCCACTCTCCAAACTCGTATCCTTCCTCTGGTGTATCTTTATCTTGCATCATCATTCCCTCTATTAGTCCTTAACCTTGTTTTTTATTATTGGATATCATTAATCCCTATTCTACCCATTTTTCATGATTTTTGTTGAACTTTGTTTTTTTCCTTTCTTGACTTGAAATAATGTTTTCATTCTTTTATGCATATTTTAAATGTTTTTTAGTTTTTTAAAGTTAGGATATGATATAAAAGGATTTATAACACATCACTTGTCTTTTCCCTCATTTGAATTTTTACATTTGTCAAAGAGGAAAGGGCGCTACAAGAATAGCATTATTCTTGCAGCGCCAGGAATAATGATAGTTTTGCATGCGCCACCTTCCTGAGATCGTGTTTTAATGCCAAAAATCATTGCCATAGGATCTACATTTTTGTGTATGATCTATATTAGGTTGTAATTCTTATGATCACAACTAACTCGAAGGATCAGGTTGTACTCTCCACCTTGATATCAAATCGCAGTGCCCGATTATTATTCCCTATGTATGAAGTCATAATTCGCCTATTTTTAGTATGTCTATTACTCCATGCATGCTCTGTAGGTGAACGAATAACTCCCAGACTTAAACAGTCCTCGAAAGCTGGTGATCGAACCTGAGATGTTCTCAGAACCCTCCCACAGAATTGTACCAGTGTCATGGCACCCAAAGAGAGCAGGCAGATAACCAGGTTGGAGCCATAAGTGACATAATTACTTGAATCTTTTCCTCATATGGCACAGAAGTTTAAAAATGCAGGCTGGTTCAACTTCTTCTTGACATTTCAAGGTCATGATGAGAAAATTTCTATGATTTTTGCACATAATTTCAATGGTTTCAAAACTGTGGTGGGTAAACTCCTCATGCACGTGACAAAGCATTCCATAGAAAAAGCTTGCAAGTTACCGGTATACGAGGAAAGATGGTGGAAGAAAAAAAAAGTAGTTATAGAGTTTGTTAATCAGTTTTTAATTTCAGAAAAGAAAAACCCCAATTGGATCCAAGGCATCCCACACAGTTGGGTGAGGAAAGAATGGCACACTGCTATATTGATCATTCACAGGTACATCACCTGTGAAGATCATTTTTCTCTAGTTCACCTTTATCATATTAGACTGTTAATCCATGTGAATGGTGACTATCTTCTTCATCTACCTTTTTTCTTATTGAAAAGCCTATCTAAGATGTCTAATAGGGTTTAGACACATCATGCAACAACAAAGAATCTTATTTTTCATCAAGGATTAATTAAAACATTGCTTATTTTTTCTCTAAGTGAAGTTCAAAGGTCTTGGGACTGGTTAATTCAGTCACTAAAACCTAAACAGCAGGAACCTAAGTCCAAAAATTCTAAAGAGAAGAAACCTAGAAAAGGTAAAAAATTATCTCAAGCCTCTAATGTTTTGATGAAAGAAAGCTCCCCTGCAAACAAGGTGACTCATCCTGGTAAGAGGAAGTTACAAACTCAGCAAGTAATTGAAGATTTTCCCAGAGGTAAACCTAACAAGAATATCTCTAGAGATCGAGGTAAAAAACTTAAAATTGATCAAGGGTTTGATGTCCAAATTGATCCAAACATCAAAGAGGAACCTGATGAACCTGAAGATTGTACTACAAGCCTAGTCCAAAGTCCAATCAAACAAAAGAAACAGTCTACGGGAAAAAGAGTTGCAAAGGGTAAGAAAAAGAGCAAGAAGAAGGAACTTGTATCTAAATACCCTAAAATAAATTCTACCAGGGTTGCAAACAAATTCAGGATGAATTCAAAAGCTATGTTTCATCCTTCTATCAAGAAGGAAAACCTTATTATCATCGAAGACAATTCAGGAGACACTGTGAAAGAGGTTAAAAAACAGACCCTGGCATCTTCTTCACACAGGATAGAAGAGGAATTTGAAGAACAGAGGAAAAAACGTGAAAAGGGAAAACAAATTGCATAGTGTTCAAGGATACCTGTAACTAGGGAAACCACAAGGTCAGTTTCAGTCATTGAATCTACATTCAAAAAAACATATGCAATTGATGATGAGAAAAATGATCATTTTCCAGAAAAAGACCAGCTACAAGATGTTTCAGAAACCAGAGAATTGGAAATCATTGAAGAAGAGGATCTTAGCATTGGGTTTTCCTCAAAATATGAAATTAAATTAAGGAAACCCCAAGCCTCTATAGATTTGAACCTACCTGCCCCAGTAGAAGAACATCCAGAGTTCAAAGTGGAAGCAAGGAAAGAGAAAGACAGGGTAAAAGAGTTGCAGGGTATTATTAGGAAACAAAAGAAAGAAAAGTCTTTTGTAGAGCAATGGAATGAAAAACAACAAGAAAAGATACAACAATTTAAAAGGAAGAGGAAAGAGAAAAAGACCCTACTAAGGGAGGTAAGAGAATCAAATATAAGATTGTATTGGCATAATGTGGTGCTGACAACTAAACTAAAATAGAGGGACACCAGAGCTTCTACAATTATCATATAGTGAAAGGCCAAGGAAAGTATGCCACAGTTTTTTTATTGCTCAAGGATATTACCAAGATAGTGAAGATGAACATTTTGGTTATTAGTGCTTCATTCAAATAGATTTTTTTGTATCCCGGATGAACCAGCTCAGCAGCATAGTATTTCTCTTTTTGTGGGATTTGTAAAGCTTCATCAAGCTGTCACCTTATCTACATTCGGATTAGTTGTTAATAAGACTACATTTTAGGCATTAGAAGTGTTCTTATGAACTTTTCTCTCCTAGGAAACAGTCAGTCGATAAACTGTAATTTGAAAAATAGGATCTATAGGAATAATTTTTGTGCTTTAAAAACACATTGAAAAGATTGTATTAGGGTCAATCATTTGGGAAATCAAGGGCTATTTTTGTAAAGATTCTATTGTAAGGCAAAGACAACATTTCCATACTAGCACTAAATGGAAAAGGAATTTTGATGATCATATTTTATTTCATGTTGTTATCTGTTTCTTTTTCTTACTTGAATGCATTTATTCTGTTGCAAAGAATATGATCTCTTGGTTGTGAGTAACATGGTGAAAATTTTGTTGTTTTTGTTCATAATTAAGATTGCTTTCAAGTACCATGTTCTTATTTCTTAATGATATTTGGAATTGAGAAATCCATGTGTGAGTGGACAAATTAAATACTCATATATATTCTTTTATTTATTTACTTTTATCATCTGATTTATCAAAGTGTCTATCATTTACTAAGCCAATGAGATGTTTATTTGTTTTTCACATTAAGTCAGATATGTTTATTGTATCATTGAGACAGCTTTCAACCATTTTCTAAAAACCTATCCAAAACCTTTATAAAAATATCATTTCAATAACTTGATGATGCCCTAGCTTTCCCTCTCACAGTCAAGTGCAACTTTAGGGACTAACACCCTCATTGTGTCTTTCATTGCTTCCTTCCTTATTTGATACAATCCTCATGTCATCACGTGGTTCCCCTATATGCGCAAACCCCTTAGCAGTCGGATTTCATTACCATCATGCATTTTTCACACAATAGCATATTTATCCACGTATTTAATGATTTCAAGAACCTCCCATGCAGACCTTTGAAAAAGTCTCTTTCTTTGGCATTGTATGATTGAATACAATATACTGCAAATTATGTAACATAACCACCTAATATGCTATCCAACAAAAAATCAATTGCTCGAGTAGTTGGGTTACTTACAAAATTCAGTTGTCTTACCAATTTGGGAGTCCAATTCATCGATGTTGTGGAATTGTACCTTACAGTTTTCTCCACTAATATTTCTAGCCACTCTGTCAGAATAATTGGAAATTCGCCAAAGAAAATTTCATGCAGATCTATGAACACATACCTTTGTAGCAATTGTTTGTCACTCATCTGAGGGTTTTTGTTTTCTTGTTGTGAAAATTCCCGTTCCTTCCTTTCCAACCATTCTGAGATCTCCTTCTTAGTTGGCCTCCAAAACATCCCCTTAATCACAATTTTTTGGTCCTAACAACGAAACCATGTGTTGGTGCTCTTCTGTGTGCGGGTTGTAAGACCCAAGTTTTGGTTTATCTACGACCAACAAAACCCACCAGAAAACAACCCTTTCGACATCACCTTTTTGCACATATTAAGTCTCACCCGAGGTATCTATTGGGATTGCGAGAACCAAGCTTCTACAGTAGTAAGGGAATGGGATGCAACCATTCAGTTCATTCTTCCTTATTATGTTGTGCACATAAATCTATTATGTTCATTTATTAACTTACTTATCAGATTTCAGATTACTATATAGATTTTCTACTATTACAATCATGAATCATTACATCATATTTAACTATCATACGAAGTTATTATACGATGCATGCAAAAAGTATTCATAATCAAACATAGAAAAAAAGACAACACATGGTTCTATAGTATCTCTTTATCATTCCTTTATTTATTCTTCTCAACCAGCAACTGCTACATTCAAGAACTTTGGAACTCAGTATCAATTGGAAAATAACAGACCATAACATAACCTAATCTATCATAACTGAACTTCATCAAAATAGTACCTAACTGAATCTGTAATCTCCCAACCCATTGCATATTTATACAAAAAGCTAGGGCTAAAACCCTAGTCTATTCATCCCAAAAATATCCTATTACAATGCATGGCCAACTCAGTTAACTGGATGTTCGACGCCTTTCTTCTTCTTTTCAGCTTTCATGCTTCTTTTCTTTTGTTCTTCTATTTCTGGAATGTTGGGTTGTCATTCTCCTATTATGTTTTATTTCCTTTCTTTATTCTTTGAGTTGCATGTTGTCTTCTTTTTGTGCACTTTCCTCCTTCTGCACATTTTCGTGTTGGATGCACCTCAATTGTGCACTCTTTAGCTTTCCTTCTTCCTCCATGCACTTTTCTAATACTTAGGAATTTTCCTCAAAACTTTATCAAAACGAAAAAATTGTTTTCAAGACTTCCTATCCAACACATGGGGTTTAGAAAAAGCCACAAATAATCAAGTTGAAACACTTACTTTGTATAAAGGAATGAGGATTGTTGACGAAAAGTGTTATAAGTGGCTAATTTTTGTTGGGGATTCAAATTTAGTTGTTAAATCAATGAATAAAATATCTTGCTTGAGCAATAGTGATCTATCTATAATGTTCTCTCGAATCAAAAAAGAAGTGATAATATCTGAGAGCATTGAATTATTTCATGTGCTTAGGGAACTCAATCAATGAGCAAAATATTTGGCCAATAAAGCAAGTAAGATAGAATCATTTATTCTCATATTAAAAAATGGGGAATTAACCTTCATTATCCCCTAATCATTTTAAATGAAGGTTAATGACCAATTAAATCATGTCATACATTTGGAATCATAATACGCTCAAGGTGAATTTATATCAATTTCAAAGGTTGGGATGTGTATGAAATGTTGTCCATTTACATGTTATCAACAATGAATGAGCAAGTTAATCAACCACCATGATTCATAATATCTTATGCAAATGGGAATATGGGTGTGAAGTGTGAGGAACTGATGTTTGGGGTGCTTTTGTGGTTTATCATTCTATTGTAGTTGATTTTTATTCAAGGTTCAAATTTTCCTTGCTTCTTCTATGGAACTTCATTTATAGGTCTTAGTTGGCTCCCATTCTCGGATTGGGTGGAATTGAACTTCAGAATGTGAATATATGGTATGTGCCAAGCCAACATGGCTTCTCTAGTATAAGGATATTCAATGGATTTTGGATCTCTGATGTTAGTGGTGACAATCACACTTTTTTTGGCCCTGATGTGTCTCAATTCAGGGGGGATGTTGGTGTCCTATCTCAGAGCTGGGTTTTAATTGGCTAGAATTGATTTTGGGGGGGTTTCATGCGGCATAATATTCCAAGAACACATGATAGAAGCTCCTCTAGCATGGCGATGGTGGTTTCATCAATCATCAGTAAGGGATAAACACTTTGTATTTGGATCTATAGGGTTTCAGATTAGTAGTAGTTTTTTTATAGTCTAGGTGTGGCTTGGAGAAAAACATGTTAGTCTTAGGGGTTTTGTTGGGGGATTTTAATGGACCACAAGCATGTTGGCCAATGTCCACCGTGTGAGACCACAAAAATATGATAAGTGCTCAAAAGACATGACTCACAAATTGCTAGTAATAAAATATAATCATGATTATTTCTAATAAAATGTGGACACAAGAAACCAATAGGGGCAATGAGATCGCCTTGTTGATGGAAACTCTCTATCATCAGAGACAACAAATTGTCAAACTTCAAGTTGAATGTGCAACTTTAGAGCAAATTATTGTTGGTCTAGGTAGTATCAATACCATGGCTTATTCAATGGCTAGGTTATCCATTGGGTTGGATAGGGACAGAGGATGAAACGATACAACAACAACCTAAGTATGTGGAGATGGAGAATGCAGATTAGAAAGTTTTGTAACCAATGAAATGTAGCATGAAGAAGCTCATGGGTATTTGGGCTTCATATAGTAATGTTCCATGCTTTTTTAAGTTTTTCTTTGATAGGAGTCTCTATATGCTTATATATGTATAGTATATATCCAGAACAATTTTGGGGAAAACAATGTAGTCTTAACATGTCAGAACCAAGTTTTAGACTCATTTTAGACATTTTTGTTGGACAACTTTTTTATATGTATTTAAATGTTGCAAAGTGTGGTTGCAGCATATTTATAATACAAATATGATTGTTTCTATTAAAAAACATTATGGTACATTCAAGTTAATTAGTGTGTCTTAGTGTATCATTAGATTTTAATTAGGGTTTCATGGTGTAAAATTAGTATTTATTTATGGTTTGTTTAACCAAATGATCTGTAAATTGTTGTGAATATTCCACTAGAATAGTTCATCATGACATATCTAATAAACAAAATTGAAATCTACATTATTAAGGATAATTTCCTTTAGGTTCTAGAATATTTAGTTACTAATTTTTTGTTTATGCATGAAATAGATAAAATGGGGAAAATAGAGAATGGTGAAATACAATCACACACCATCCAAAAATTAATACAAATATTTTTTTCTGGGAAACCCTTATGGGATAAAACTCGGCTAAAAGATGAGGTTGGTGTAAACTCTCTTTTCTCTAATATGCAAATAATGAAAGTACAAAGGCGAAGGAACTCTCTATGGAGTAACCTGAGACATGTGGCCTGCTAGGCTACAACAAAACATTAACCCCCTCTATTATGCTCTCTAATTTCCCACTCGTAAATGTCTCGCTCTGTTATGGAACAAAATATAATAGCATAGAATGGAACCCCTTCTCCTCCTAGTGGCCCAGTATTAGCATAGCCTAATAGTCGTCTAGGGTTAGGTTTTTTACTTCTTCAACCTTCAATTGTGAAAAGTTTTTGGACCTTCTATATTCTTCTTTAAATTCCTCACATGTATAACCCCATATGCATGATTAACAGGGGATAACATGGCATCCTCTCATACCATGGTGGTTAACACAATAGGTCAACTTGCGGGAGACACAACTTTTGTATACAAGCTCTGATTAATGCATGGTCTGCACCATTGGAAAGGTATCGGAGTGTTGAACACCATCAAGGGTGTGTATACAAGTTTCAAACACAAAAACATGTCATTTAATGTCTCAAAATGGCTCTGGAAGGTTTCGGACCTCAATTTTCCAAACTGGGACCTGCCACTAAAATGACCTTGCAAGTTGATTCATCCAATTTTTTCCACTAGGAAAGCATCGAGATAGATGAAAAATAATATAATTATCCAATCCAGATCATACCTCCCCGTTTAGGGAGGATTTTGGTCCCCAAACGCTTTATTCAATGAGGTTAGTAAAATTTTCCTCTACCTTCTCCCTGGAGTACTATTTTGCTTTACTTGGAAGTTGTGCTTTCAACCGAAATTGTCAATGGCCATGCTACCCTTGTCTTGTAATTCTAGACCTCTTCTGCAAAATTGTGTCCTCTACCAACTCTCCCTGAGCATCTAGTGTTAAATCCTCTATGGAAGGTAAGACCTTTTCCTCCTCTTGATCCAACATGGAAGGCTCATAGAGTTTGAGATTCTCCACATTCACTACTGAGTAAATGAACATGTATGGGGGTAGATTGAGTCTATAGTTGTTGTCTCCCACCTTTTCTAATGCCTCAAAAGGACCATACCATAGTTCCTTAATATTATTAGTAGAACCCTGTAGCATTTCCTTATTCAATTGTAACCATACTCTATCTACCACTCTAAATGTTCTCTCTATTTTGTGTTGGTCATGTCTATCCTTGTACTTTTCCTATGACTTCTTCAACATCTCTTGTAATTACAAATGGATCTTCTTAATCTTCTCAACAATTTTTTTATTTTAATGCATCTCTTGTGAGGTTCTCCCTCACTCCTCCTTGTTGTCCATATAAAAAATCTAAGGCTAAAAGTGGAAAATATCCAAATCAAGTTTCAAAAGGTGACTTACCAGTAGAAGTGTGGACTACTCTATTATAAGAGTGTTGTATATATATCATATTTCCATCCTTGATCTTTGGATGCTTTTATTGTAACCCCTCAAAAGATGCACCAATTTCATGTTGAATACTTATATCTTCCCATCTATGTATGGATGGAATGTTGTAAACATCTTGAGCTTAATGTCCATCTTCTCCCACAATGTAGTCTAGTCTAAGGCACTGAGAAATCTGGTTTCCTTGTCTGAGATGATTCTCCTTGGTATCCCAAAGTGCACCCAGACGTATTCAAAGAAAAAGTTTGTTGCTTCATGTCCCTTGATGGTATTTTTACAAGGCATGAGAATGAAAATTTTGTTGAACATGTCTACTACCATAAATAAGTAGTCACATCCCTTCCACATGGTTTTTAAACCACCCACAAAATCCATGAAAATTCTTTCCCAAGGTCTAGTGGATAATAATAAGAGATGGTATAGAACTTGCTTCCTATTACTGGGCTTGTTGGTACAACAAAGTATACATCCTCTAAAATATTGTGCTGCATCTTCTTGCATTTTAGGTTTGTATGCATACCTCTGTAAGTTCGCATCTATCTTCCCAACACCAAAATGTCCTGCAACCTTGGAGGTGTGAATTTCTTTGATAAGCTACAATCATTCACCTTTAGGAACACAAATCTTGTTGAGATTGTAGAGTAGACCATTTTCGAAATGATAGTCAGCCTTGTTGTCACCTTATTCTATATGAATTTGACCCTATAGTTGTTGAAACACCTCATTGAAGCCCTCATCTTCTATGTATGCCTCTTTGTATGCATCATGGGTAAAAGGCTCCATGTGCATCAGAGTTCCCAAAGTTGCAATCTTGGATGTGGGTGGCCTTGAAAGCATGTCTACCAACTTGTTTGTGATACCCTTCTTATACTTTATGACCAAATGAAATTGTTGTAAGAACCTCATCCATTTGTAGTGCATGGTTTGCTATAACTTACTTTGGGGCTGCAAATACTAAAGTGGCTAGTAATCTGTGTGGATGATGGTCTCCTTTCCCATCAGATAATGCTTCCACTTACCAAGGAAAATATCAAACAAGAATCCAATCATATGAGTTCAAACACAATTCAACATGTTGATGATAAAAACAAGTACATTCAATAACTAGGTAAGTTTTATTAAGATTTCATTTAAGGTAAGATGCATAGTCATTGTTTACCTTTGTGTGATTTGAGAGTGCTTTGTGTGATTTGAGAGTGAGTATAGATAGAAAATATATGTGCTAATATAGAAAAACCAAGAAAGACAATTAAGCACTTACGGTACTTTCTACATCACATAGACATTCAGTTATAAATAAAAAATGATCAAACACAAGTGAATAAATCTTTGATGATTCAATCAATAAAGAAAAAATTCATAAAAGAGGAAAAATCAAATAAGAGAACAAGTGTTGGCCTATCCAATTTTTCAGTGAAAACCAATCCCTTGAAAAAACATGCACCCAAAATTATAAGAGCGACAAAAAAACCTCAACATAATTAAATCTTCACACATTTTTTTCATAACCAAAGCAAGGATAATCCCAATCACCAATCCCTTGAAGAAACATGCACCCAAAATTATAAGAGCAATGAAAAAACCTCACATAATTAAATCTTCGCACATTTTTTTCATAACCAAAGCAAGGATAATCCCACTCACCAATCCCTTGAAGAAACATGCACCCAAAATTATAAAAACAACGAAAAAACCTCAACATAATTAAATCTTCGCACATTTTTTTCATAACCAAAACAAGTATAATCCCAATCATCAATGAAAAGAGCTCAACAAATTAGTAATTCTTAAATAGAAAGAAACACACACAATGACTTATCCATGTAGAACAAGACAATCAAAGAGTTCATTCATCTTCGACACAAATAGTTGGTGAATCAAATCCACTTAGAAGAAGACTTCAAGATCATTATCAATAACATCAACTAATAATTCAACAAATTACCCCTAGCACTCATGCATTTAAAGTAATATGATCGCTCATGAAAACAAATTAATCAAAGAAATTGAAATCATCTAGGAGCATTGATCGCATCAAAAACTTAAGCCAAAAGTGTAACACCCTTCCCGATGTTAACGACTCAATTCAATCTCTTGTGCATAATTCATAATTGAATCTAAGTTATGTTTTAAAACAATATGTTTAGTCAACCTTCGCAAGCAAAATGTGAAAGGCTGCATAATTGCCTCAATTTGTAATAGTAGGATATATTTATATAAGAAAAATAAAAAAATTCTTCATTCAGATGTCAATTGGCCAACGCTTGATAACTCAATTGCAACATTAATAACCTAGCAAAAGGTTTTCCTAAAATAACTCAGTTAAATCATTATTATTATTTTTACTTTTAAGAACCACCTTGATAAATGTTATAAACCATACAAAGTCTATCAAGCCTTATCTCAATTTAAGATTTATTTATTAGAATCAATATTAAAATAGAACTATCAATTATAAATTATAACTATCATAAAAATAGATACTCTTATCAACTCACTACTCTTAAACATTTAAAGTCTTAAACGTTTAATCTAATTGAGTGATAAGTGAGTGATAGGAAGCCTTGAATAACTTCAGGATGGAATGAATTTTAATAATGTGATCCATTTATAAATGTAGAAATTTAATGACAAAATCAGCATACACTATATTATGTCATACACTTTGCAATCTAGAAATAATTGTCGTCCATGAACTCTAAAATGAATAAATTCATATTCAGAAAACATTATGAGCAAAAATACACATTTCCAGGTACTTTTGCAGTGGAATAAACACAATGATCAACAATTACACTTCCATGTAAAACTCAGAAATTTAGGCAACTAGCCAAGGAAAACCCCAATGTGGGGAAACCCAAAGAGAGAGAGAGAGAGAGAGAGAGAGAGAGAGAGAGAGAGATTTTATTAGCTCCAGGAAAATATATATCAACAACAAAATTACATTTACAACCAAGAGAAACACTTACATAACCCAAATTGTCCCTCCAAATTTTTGCCTTCAAAAGCATGCCAAGTCTGTATTGTTGTACATCCCACCCAAAAAAATAGCACCTTGGAAAATGTGCCCATAGTTTATTGTACAACTTGATCTATATGACCCTGCTACAACAAGAAAATCCTCAAAACAACGTCGAAATTTGTGCCTCCTATGCATCGAAATTCATGCCCTATTTCCCTTGCTATATAGATTGTACGGATCCATACAGTACGGTCTCCAACAGTAGCAGAAATATCAACACTCTCACACAGAAATTTTCCTTGGGAAATGTGCCCTCCTTGCTACCCACTTTCCTCTCTCAAGATCTCTCGGAAATATCTCAATCTCCTCTTCCCTTGTTGTATCTTGCACACTACCCAATGCGTTCTCTTATAATTCGAAAATGACCTTTCAACTTCTCCATCCCTAAATCCAAAAGCCAAGATCTAATCTTTCATTTACATGATCAAGGGATATGATTCATTCCCTCAAAAATAAATCACTTAAAATATTAAAGTACAATTTCACTTTATAACATAAGTGCACTTTATGAAATAAAGTCACTTTAATATTAGAAGGTACACTTTATTAAAAAGTCACTTACATAAAAGAACCACTTTATTACAACTTTATAAAAATCCATTACAAATTCAAGTGTCTAGTAGTGAAAATATAAGGCTACTTTTGCATACAAGACAAATATGCAAAGTACCTCCAGCGATATAAAAGCTAACATTCTCTTTTAGCGAGGGATGTACTCGCTGCCATCACCATCATCTGGTCCCGTCACATTGTTCGCAGTAGGAGCTCCCTCTGAACCTGGAGCCATACCCAACACCTGCACAAAACTCGAACCAGAAGATCTTCTCCTAACAGCTACTATAAACCCTGAGCTCCTAGGAGAATCCACTCCACCCTAAGCATCGGTTCGATCACACCATCTTAGCCTCATGTTGGTGCTCAAAAGAGACTCCCTCTCTTCTCTCGAAATGCAATACTGAATCCTTGGGACCACCGCAGTCTCAGGAGCCTCATGCTCCTCATCCGACGCTAAATCATATCCTAAAGGTTGTCCTCACAACATGTACAACATGTCCACCTGGTCACCGATCAATTCTGGTTCAACCGAGTCCACTCCCTCCCTGTAGATAAATACATGTCCCCTATTGAACAATGTACAATATCCAACATCCTCCAAGGATGAGACTAAGAGAAAGTTAACCCTCAACCCTGGAACAAAGAGAACTCCATCAAACTCCAGGAATCCTCCATACTCGAGTCGGAATCTAACCCTTCCAACTCCACATACAGCTCGTGCCATACCTCCTTCACTCTCCAAAGTTGGTTAGGACCTATCTCTGTGGTAATAAGGAATATGTGTCAGATTCTTGTCATGTGACAAGAGGCTGCACTATCAACAATCCATCTATTATGACCTCCAAATCCTCCACTATCGACACTGGATACTAGAGTGACCAAAGAAAATTCCATATCAAACTTGGATGAAAAGTCCTTCATGGTTGTTGTAGCAGTTGTATCAGGACCCTCTTGTTCCTTCTTCTTCTTCTTCTTCTTCCTCTTAGGACACTGAGAAGCAAGGTGCCCCAACTGGTTACAACAATAACATTTGAATTTACTCAAGTCCCTCCCAAAATTTAATTTCTTCTTCCCCTTACCCTTTGCAACAAGAGAAACATTCTCTTCATCAACTCCAACTGTCTTCTGTCCACTGCTCTGAGATCATTCCCAAATCTCCTCCTGAGTGAAATTGTCCCATGATCTGCTCCAATCTAGAAGATGCTCATGACCCACCACACACTTCACGAAGACGTCCCATTCCTTGGTGAATCCTTTCAAGGCTATCCTCACCAACTCTGAATCTGATATGACCTCCCCAATACAGCCAACTCATATTTCACTTGAGCTACCCGAGTAAGATAAGAAGACACACTCTCACCTTTACCCATCTTGTTATCATGCAATTTATCCTTCAAGGCCATCTTTCAGTTTTCATTATTCGCCTCGTACAAATTTTTAAGTGCATCCCACATCTCTTTGGTTGTCTTCTTCTCAGCCAAGTGTCGAATAAGGTGGTCCTTCACCCCATCTAGAATAAGCCTTTGAGTTTTTTCCTCCTTTACCTCATGTAAATCCAAAGTTATAGAGTATTTTGATGGAACAACAACTATGGTGCTGACAAAGCTCCAAATCTTGTTATCCCTAAGAATAACATGTTGATATTATGGTAGTTGCGAGAGGTATTTACCTCCACGTGTAAACCTGACGAGAATAGAATATTCTGGAAAGTAAGAAGAAACCCTAATGAGTTGGCTAATAACCCTAGAAGACATGTCGATTCAAGAGGATAATTTGTATTATCTTATTAGCCTCCAAGAGAAGAAGTCGGCCAAAAGAAATAATATATACTCAACAGACAGATACCCAGAATGAGAAGTCGGCCCAGGCAGTTAGCCAGAATTAGTATAAATACAGGAGGCCATTCTTCATTCTGGTAGGCATTCTTAGAATTGCAGAACAACAATTGTGCACACTGCAGTTGCCCAGTTTGTGCACAGGTTTGGAGGAGAGTTGCAGTTGCAACTGCTGCAGCTAGCAGATTACGCTTTGGCTTGGACTATCTCTTGGTTAGGGTTTGGACTATCTGATCAGCTCTTGTTTGATGCGCTATCCTTGGGGAAAGGTGTGCTACCCTTTGTTTGGCTATATAGCCAAGGGTTTGCTTCCGGAATGATTCTCTGTCAAGGTTAAGGTGCTTGGAGGGTTGCTTCAGCCTATGGTTGGGTGACAATAGTGATATTGTCGATGGTAAAATGAGCACATCCATTATCTTCTAATAGTTTATGGGCCCACACCTCCTTCATTCAGTCTAACCGCTAGAAGGAAGCATAGCCATAAGGATATTAAGCTCGTTGAAGAATTGTCGCTAGGGTTTCTAGCAGGAGCAGTCAACAAAGCACTGCAGCTAGGGTTACTAGTAGGTGCAGTTGCGGAAACCCTAATCCTCTCGTTAAGGCACCTTAAGTGGAGGAATTGACCTAATTTCCGGATAGATCAGTGCACCCTAGCCTAGTGCATATCCTGGTACTCTCAGCAAGCCAAGACGTCAAGTTTGAGTTTTTAGTCAAATCTAGGGTTGACCAAGTCAAAGTAGCCATGACTTACTCTATGAAGTCAGAAAACAAGACAGATGGAGCTTCTAACTTCAGAGTGTGAAAGACAAGGATTGACCTCATCCTTGCCAAGAATAAGGTGTTGGATATCATGAAAGGAAAGATCATGAAACCAGAGTTTGAAGAAGGAAAAGAGAAGGAATCGCAGAACGTTGCAGTTATGGAGAAGTGCAAAGACGATGACATCAATGCAATGAGTATCATAGTGGACTCTATAAAATACCACTTGATACCCAACATCTCCCATCTTGGCTCATTAAAGAAGATGTACGATGCCTTAACAAACCTCTTCTCCGTCAGAAACATTGGACAAGTAATGAGTCTGAAGAATGAACTCTATGACATGAAGATGAATGATCATGACAGCATAACATCAAACTTTGTGAGAATCTCTCAGTTAAGAGATCAACTACAAGCTATTGAAGAAATCATTTCAAAGAAGGAATTGGCAAACATAGTACTCAATGGTCTTCTCAAGACATGGGATGCATTTGCCGCAAGCATGAACACAAGGAAGGAGTATACTACATTCGAAGAACTTTGGACTTGTTGTGCTCAAGAAGAATCAAGGATCAGTGCAAAACATAAACCCCAAAATAAGTACTATGATCAAGCCTTCACAGCAAGATTCAAGAATTTCAAGAACAAAAGGAAGTTTGGCTCAAGGAAGAAGCCAAATCAAGAGAAGGATATGTCAGAAATACAATGCTTCAAACTGTCGAAAATATGGTCACTACAAAAATCATTGTCCCGAGCTAAAGAAAAGAAAGGAGAAACACGAAGCATCAGTTGCCAAAGAAGAGGAACCTACAACTAAGCAGGATGAAAGAGACGTCTTCTTCTGAAGGTAACAATACTCTTCATAGTTCATATATACCATGTTTTATGTACATATCTTACATACCTATTTTCCTAGAAGATAATATGTTTCAAGAAACCTCATCCATTTGTAGTGCATGGTTTGTTATAACTTACTTTGGGGCTACAAATACTAGAGTGGCTAGTGATCTGTGTGGATGATGGTCTCCTTTCCCATCAGATAATGCTTCCACTTACCAAGGAAAATATCAAACAAGAATCCAATCATATGAGTTCAAACACAATTCAACATGTTGATGATAAAAACAAGTACATTCAATAACTAGGTAAGTTTTATTAAGATTTCATTTAAGGTAAGATGCATAGTCATTGTTTACCTTTGTGTGATTTGAGAGTGTTTTGTGTGATTTGAGAGTGAATATAGATAGAAAATATATGTGCCAATATAGAAAAACCAAGAAAGACAATTAAGCACTTACGGTACTTTCTACATCACATAGACATTCAGTTATAAATAAAAAATGATCAAACACAAGTGAATAAATCTTTGATCATTCAATCAATAAAGAAAAAATTCATAAAAGAGGAAAAATCAAATGAGAGAACAAGTGTTGGCCTATCCAATTTTTCAGTGAAAACCAATCCCTTGAAGAAACATGCACCCAAAATTATAAGAGCAACAAAAAAAACCTCAACATAATTAAATCTTCGCACATTTTTTTCATAACCAAAGAAAAAATAATCCCAATCATCAATGAAAAGAGCTCAACAAATTAGTAATTCTTAAATAGAAAGAAACACGCACAATGACTTATCCATGTAGAACAAGACAATTAAAGAGTTCATTCATCGTCGACACAAATAGTTGGTGAGTCAAATCCACTCAGAAGAAGACTTCAAGATCATTATCAATAACATCAACTAATGATTTAACAAATTACCCCTAGCACTCATGCATTTAAAGTAATATGATCTCTCACGAAAACAAATTAATCAAAGAAATTGAAATCATCTAGGAGCATTGACCGCATCAAAAACTTCAGCCAAAAGTGTAACACCCTTCCCGATGTTGACGACTCAATTCAATCTCTTGTGCATAATTCATAATTGAATCTAAGTTATGTTTAGTCAACCTTCGCAAGCAAAATGTGAAAGGCTGCATAATTGCCTCAATTTGTAATAGTAGGATATATTTATATAAAAAGAAAAATAAAAAAAATCTTCATTCAGATGTCAATTGGCCAACGCTTTATAACTCAATTACAACATTAATAACCTAGCAAAAGGTTTTCCTAAAATAACTCGGTTAAATCCTTATTATTATTTTTACTTTTAAGAACCACCTTGATAAATGTTATAAACCATACAAAGTCTATCAAGCCTTATCTCGGTTTAAGATTTATTTATTAGAATCAATATTAAAATAGAACTATCAATTATAAATTATAACTATAATAAAAATAGATACTCTTATCAACTCACTACTCTTAAACAAGTAAAGTCTTAAATGTGTAATCTAATTGAGTGATAGGAGGCTTTGAATAACTTCAGGATTGAATGAATTTTAATAATGTGAGCCACTTATAAATGTAGAAATTTAATGACAAAATCAGCATATACTATATTTTGTCATACATTTTGCAACTTAGAAATAATTGTCATCCATGTACTCTAAAATGAATAAATTCATATTCAGAAAATATTATGAGCAAAAATACACATTTCCAAGTACTTTTGCAGTGGAATAAACACAATGATCAGCAATTACACTTCCATGTAAAACTCAAAAATTTAGGCAACTAGCCAAGGAAAACCCCAATGTGGGGAAACCCAAAGAGAGAGAGAGAGAGAGAGAGATTTTATTAGCTCCAGGAAAATATATATCAACAACAAAATTACATTTACAGCCAAGAGAAACACTTACATAACCCAAATTGTCCCTCCAAATTTTTGCCTTCAAAAACATGCCAAGTCTGTATTGTTGTACATCCCACCCAAAAAAATAGCACCTTGGAAAATGTGCCCATAGTTTATTGTATGACCTGATCTATATGACCCTGCTACAACAAGAAAATCCTCAAAACAAGTCGAAATTCAGGCCTCCTATGCCTCAAAATTCATGCCATATTTCCCTTGCTATACAGTCTGTACGGATCCATACAGTATGGTCTCCAACAATAGCAAAAATATCAACACACTCACACAAAAATTTTCCTTGGGAAATGTGCCCTCCTTGCTACCCACTTTCCTCTCTCAAGATCTCTCGGAAATATCTCAATCTCATCTTCCCTTGTTGTATCTTGCACACTACCCAATGCATTCTCTTATAATTCGAAAATAACCTTTCACCTTCTCCATCCCTAAATCCAAAAGCCAAGATCTAATCTTTCATTTACATGATCAAGGGACATGATTCATTCCCTCCAAAATAAATCACTTAAAATATTGAAGTACAATTTCACTTTATAACATAAGTGCACTTTATGAAATAAAGTCACTTTAATATTAGAAGGTACACTTTATTAAAAAGTCACTTACATAAAAGAACCACTTTATTACAACTTCATAAAAACTCATTACAAAGTCAAGTGTCTAGTAGTGAAAATATAAGGCTACTTTTGCATACAAGACAAATATGCAAAGTACCTCCAGCGCTATAAAAGCTAACACTCTCTCTTAGCGAGGGATGTACTCGCTGCCATCACCATCATCTGGTCCCATCACATTGTTCGCAGTAGGAGCTCCCTCTGAACTTGGAGCCATCCCCAACATCTGCACAAAACTCGAACCAGAAGATCTTCTCCTAACAGCTACCATAAACCCTGAGCTCCTAGGAGAATCCACTCCACCCTGAGCATCGGTTTGATCACACCAGCTTAGCCTCATGTTGGTGCTCATAAGAGACTCCCTCTCTTCTCTCAAAATGCAATACCGAATCCTTGGGACCACCGCAGTCTTAGGAGCCTCATGCTCCTCATCCGACGCTAAATCATATCCTAAAGGTTGTCCTCGCAACATGTACAACATGTCCACCTAGTCACCGATCAGTTGTGGTTCAACTGGGTCCACTCCCTCCCTGTAGATAAATACATGTTCCCTATTGAACAATGTACAATATCCAACATCCTCCAAGGATGAGACTAAGAGAAAGTTAACCCTCAACCTTGTAACAAAGAGAACTCCATCAAACTCCAGGAATCCTCCATACTCGAGTCAAAATCTAACCCTTCCAACTCCACATACAGCTCGTGCCATACCTCCTTCACTCTCCAAAGTCGGTTAGGACCTATCTCTGTGGTAATAAGGAATACGCGTCAGATTCTTGTCATGTGACAAGAGGCTCCACTATCAACAATCCATCTATTATCACCTCCAAATCCTCCACTATCGACATTGGATACTAAAGTGACCAAAGAAAATTCCATATCAAACTTGGATGAAAAGTCCTTCATGGTTGTTGTAGCAGTTGTATCAGGACCCTCTTGTTCCTTCTTCTTCTTCTTCTTCTTCCTCTTAGGACACTGAGAAGCAAGGTGCCCCAACTGGTCACAACAATAACATTTGAATTTACTCAAGTCCCTCCCAAAATTTAATTTCTTCTTCCCCTTGCCCTTTGCAACAAGAGAAACATTCTCTTCATCAGCTCCAACTGTCTTCTGTCCACTGCTCTGAGATCATTTCCAAATCTCCTCCTGAGTGAAATTGTCCCATGATCTGCTCCAATCTAGAAGATACTCACGACCCACCACACATTTCACGAAGACGTCACATTCCTTGGTGAGTCCTTTCAAGGCTATCCTCACCAACTCTGAATCTAATATGACCTCCCCAATACAGCCAACTCATATTTCACTTGAGCTACCCGAGTAAGATAAGAAGACACACTCTCACCTTTACCCATCTTGTTATCATGCAGTTTATCCTTCAAGGCCATCTTTCAGTTTTCATTCTTCGCCTAGTACAAATTTTTAAGTGCATCCCACATCTCTTTGGTTGTCTTCTTCTCATCCAAGTGTCGAATGAGGTGGTCCTTCACCCCATCTAGGATAAGCCTTTGAGTTTTTTCCTCCTTTACCTCATGTAAATCCAAATTTATAGGGTATTTTGATGGAACAACAACTATGGTGTTGACAAAGCTCCAAATCTTGTTATCCCTAAGAATAACCTGTTGATATTATGGTAGTTGCGAGAGGTATTTACCTCCACATGTAAACCTGACGAGAATAGAATATTCTGGAAAGTGAGAAGAAACCCTAATGAGTTGGCTAATAACCCTGGAAGACATGTCGATTCAAGAGGATAATTTGTATTAGCTTATTAGCCTCCAAGAGAAGAAGTCGGCCAGAAGAAATAATATATACTCAACAGACAGATACCTAGAATGAGAAGTCGGCCCAAGCAGTTAGCCAAAATTAGTATAAATACAGGAGGCCAGTCTTCATTCTAGTAGGCATTCTTAGAATTGCATAACAACAATTGTGCACACTGCAGTTGCCCAGTTTGTGCGCAGGTTTGGAGGAGAGTTGCAGTTGCAACTGCTGCAGCTAGCAGATTACGCTTTGGCTTGGACTATCTCTTGGTTAGGGTTTGGACTATCTGATCAGCTCTTGTTTGATGCGTTATCCTTGGGGAAAGGTGTGCTACCCTTTTTTTGGCTATATAGCCTAGGGTTTTCTTCAGGAATGATTCTCTGTCAAGGTTAAGGTGCTCGGAGGGTGGCTTCGACCTATGGTTGGGTGACAATAGTGATATTGTCGATGGTAAAATGAGCACATCCATTATATTCTAATAGGTTATGGGCCCACACCTCCTTCATTCAGTCTAACCACTGGAAGGAAGCATAGCCATAAAGATATTAAGCTCGTTGAAGAATTGTCGCTAGGGTTTCTAGTAGGAGCAGCAACAAAGGACTGTAGCTAGGGTTACTAGTAGGTGCAGTTGCGAAAACCCTAATCCTCTCGTTGAGGCACCTTAAGTGGAGGAATTGACCTAATTTTCGGATAGATCAGTGCACCCTAGCCTAGTGCATATCCTGGTACTCTCATCAAGCCAAGACGTCAAGTTTGAGTTTTTGGTCAAATCTAGGGTTGACCAAGTCAAAGTAGCCATGACTTACTCTATGAAGTCAGAAAACAAGACAGATGGAGCTTCTAACTTCAGAGTGTGAAAGACAAGGATTGACCTCATCCTTGCCAAGAATAAGGTGTTGGATATCGTGAAAGGAAAGATCATGAAACCAGAGTTTGAAGAAGGAAAAGAGAAGGAATCGCAGAACATTGCAGTTCTGGAGAAGTGCAAAGACGATGACATCAATGCCATGAGTATCATAGTGGACTCTATAAAATACCACTTGATACCCTACATCTCCCATCTTGTCTCATTAAAGAAGATGTATGATGCCTTAACAAACCTCTTCTCGGTCAAAAACATTGGACAAGTAATGACTCTGAAGAATGAACTCTGTGACATGAAGATGAATGATGATGACAACATAACATCAAGCTTTGTGAGAATCTCTCAGTTAAGAGATCAACTACACTCTATTGAAGAAATCATTTCAGAGAAGGAATTGGTAAACATAGTACTCAGTGGTCTTCCCAAGACATGGGATGCATTTGCCGCAAGCATGAACACAAGGAAGGAGTATCCTACATTCGAAGAACTTTGGACTTGTTGTACTCAAGAAGAATCAAGGATCAGTGCAAAACATAAACCCCAAAATAAGTACGATGATCAAGCCTTCACAGCAAGATTCAAAAATTTCAAGAACAAAAGGAAGTTTGGCTCAAGGAAGAAGCCAAATCAAGAGAAGGATATGTCAAAAATACAATGCTTCAAACTGTCGAAAATATGGTCACTACAAAAATCATTGTCCCGAGCTAAAGAAAAGAAAGGAGAAACACGAAGCCTCAGTTGCCAAAGAAAAGGAACCTACAAAGAAAACTAAGCAGGATGAAAGAGATGTCTTCTTCTGAAGGTAACAATATTCTTCATAGTTCTTATATATACCATGTTTTCTGTACATATCTTGCATACCTATTTTCCTGGAAGATAATATGTTTCAAGAAAAACTATACCTGTGGAAGAACAAACAAGATAAGGATTGTTATTATTATACAAGGATGAAATACATCAAACAAATCATGTGGAAGCTATTACAAGATAAGTTGAAATCAGAATCAAATCTTGAAGAAACTTAGAAGAAGCAAAGACAGAAAGAAGTCAGCAATCAAGAGGAAATTAGAGAAATACTTATGACACTTTGCGGAAGACAATAAGGATGCAGACGGAAGCGTGGACTCTGAGGGAGCCAATTATATAATTCCAAAAGAAAAACATGCACTCATACATGGAGCAAGGATTAGGAGGGAGCTAATCCTATGATCCATTGAAGATGATGAAGTATATATCCATGGTAGCAGCCATGAAAGGCAGTACATGTTCAATTTGACCTTAGAAGAAGTCTTCTTCGAAGAGAATCCTTAAAGTATCCCTGGTTGTCCATCCACATCCGTGATCCTATGATGAAAGAAAGAAGTGGAATCTTTAGGGCATGGAATCTATAAGAAACTACATGGACCCAAGAGCTAAAGAAAAACATGAGGAAGAACATGAAGATTCCAAGAAAGAAAGAGAAGCCAGAACAACCAGTCATTGTATCGAGAATCAAAAGATTACCAGCCTGATATGAACTCACTAAAAGCAATCAAGCAGAGGAACTAAAAGTTGTGATGAAGAACAATGTATATATGCAAGCATTGCAAATATCCAGAACTAGAGGTTCTCCCAGATGGAGGGAGAAGACTATGATGATTACTTGTTCCAGTAAATTAGACATACATTTACATGAGTCATTATATCATCCACAATATCGATGGGTTGGAGTTCTACATCAGATGAATGCAAAGACTGCTCTCCAGAACAATTGAACAAAGAGCGTATGAAGAGAAACCTCAAGACCTTGAGGCATACCAGAAAGAGACCCTTGTATGCAGATGGAAGAAGATAACTCGATGCACATCAGAAGCATGGTGAAGATTTTCTCATAATGATTACTCAGAAGATCAGGATAATATATTGCCAATCCATGACAAAGATCTCATAATGACATAAAAAGTGCCACATGGATATGTTCTAGTTTAACCCTTGCCACGATGCTGTGAGCTAGCAGGAATCAAGAGGAATCCCATAATGATATACTTTACTGATCAAATCTACATGAAGTCTTCAGAGAAAAACCAGTGCTCCAGATCGAAGTACATTTGAAATCAAGCATTGCATTATCCTTGATGAAGTCCAGAAAGGAGAAAGTGGTTCTCCAATACATATCTCCACAGATGAGCAGATAAGCAGACATCTTGGTAAAGCTTTTGTCTAAAAATGAAAGAGTTTGTGTACTCAAGTTGGAGCTCGTGGAAACGACTTCCTTATTGAAAAATGAAGAGATGACTCCAAGGTTGGGAGGGAGCACTGATGTGTTATTGACTCATGGACAGTCATTCTTCAATTCGAAAAATGGTCCAGGATGAGCAGTTCATTTCCAGTTTGGAAAGTGGTTTGAGATTTATGACAGACAGGCATTTTCCAATTCGGAAAATGGTCCAGATCGAACGGTCATTTTCGTAATGAAAATGGTTCGATGGATTGTTGATGCACCATAGACAGCAATTTTCCATTGTGGTTAACATGGGGAATGGTCTAGGGAAGTCTCTCTTCTTGAGGGTTACTCAAGAACACTGACCCGCCTCGTCAGACAGGGATTTCCCATTGTGGTTAACATGGGGAATGGTTCGTTTTGGAGGTTGGTGTAGGAAAGTCATTTCCTTTGGAAATGGTCCAAACAGACATTCCTTAGGGTGGATTCATTCTCTCCAGGTTTCACTTTGTTTAGTGTCGAAGGAATGGACCAAGGTGGGCAATGGTCCAGGTTCAGCAATCATGGATAGACATTCCTTAGGGCAGACTCATTCTCTCCAAGTTACACTCTATTTAGTGTCGGAGGAATGGTCCAGGTTCAGAAATCATGACGGTTATTCTTCCTTACTTGAAAAGAATAGTACAGATAACTCATAATTGATGTTTTACCTTTTGAGGGCATATGCTCTTCCAAGATCTCACAGATGTGAGTGGAAGAATGGCCCAAATGATTCATTTTATATCATAACATTGTTTATGTGCAGGTTGATATCAAATGATTGTTATGAAGACTGTATTTCCCTAGATAGTATTGTGACTATACGTCATTGATCAAGTACCTGTGTGCTACTTGGTGTGATAGTGTACCACTGGATTGTAGTTTTGTACTACTATGGATAGACACAGTTGTGTTCTATTAAATGATATTGTTCTGATTGCCTTGAAGACTATCAACAGTGTTGAAAATGATTATCAGCTAGATGGATAATCAATGGACAGAGATTTCCTAGAAGGAAAATGGTTCAGGAAATTTACTCTTCTGGGACATGTGTCTAGATTAGAAGAATGACTTTTGTGTCACTCTGTGGTGTGAGTGACTTATCCAGCATCATGTCTAATTACTCAGATGGAGTATGGTTTCGAGAGATGATGCAGCTAATAACACAGATGGTGATGATGGTGCTCATGATCTAGTCTATACAACTATGTTGATGCTACTGGGTGAATGGTATGTTTGTGCTCAAGACCATTACCTGTAATACCTCCCTAGCTAGGAGGGAGTGTTGATATTATGGTAGCTGCGGGAGGTATTTACCTCCAAGTGTAAACCTGACAAGAATAGAATATTCTAAGAAGCAAGAAGAAACCCTAATGAGTTGGCTAATAACCCTAGAAGACATGTCGATTCAAGAGAATAATTTGTATTAGGTTATTAGCCTCCAAGAGAATAAGTCGGCCAGAAGAAATAATATATATTGAACAGATAGATACCCAGAATGAGAAGTCGGCCCAGACAGTTAGCCAGAATTAGTATAATTACAGGAAGTCAATCTTCATTCTGACAGGCATTCTCATAAATGCAGAACAACACTTGTGCGCACCATTTCCCAGTTTGTGCGAAGGTTTGGAGGAGAGTTGCAATTGCAGCTGCTGCAGCTAGCAGATTACGCTTTGGCTTGGACTATCTGATCAGCTCTTGTTTGATGCGTTATCCTTGGGGAAAGGTGCACTACCCTTTGTTTGGCTATTTAGCCTAGGGTTTGCTTCCAGAATGATTCTTTGTCAAGGTTAAGGTGCTCGGAGGGTGGCTTTGGCCTATGGTTGGGTGACAATAGTGATATTGTCGATGATAAAATGAGCACATCCATTATATTCTAACATCACCAACATCATGACTTTCCATTGCAAATAGTTGGAAATCCCATCCAACCGATCCTCATACTTGATGCAAACAGCCATCTCCCTGTCAAATGTTCAATGGAAAACAAACAATCAAGTTCCCCCCTTCAAACCTTTCCCAAAAATCTCACTGCTCACTGTAACTCAAAGCCTAAGCTCTGATACCATCTAGAAATTTAATAACAAAATTAGCATGCAGTATATTTTGTCATACACTTAGCAACCTATAGATAACTGTCATCTATGAAATCTTAAATGAATAAACTCATTCAGAAAATATTGTGAGCAGAAACACATTGTCAAGCATTTTTGCAACGGAATAAACACAATGAACAACAATTACACATCCATGTAAAACTCGGAAATTTAAGCAATCGACCAGGGAAAACCCCATTGTAGGGAAACCCAAAGAGAGAGAGATTTTATTAGCTTAAGGAAAGTATATATCAGCAACAAGATTACATTTTCATCCAAGAGAAACACTTATAGCACCCAAACTATCCCTCCAAATTTCTTCCTTGAAAAACGTTCCATTTTTTTACTATTGTACGACCCACCCAGAAAAATAGCACCTTGGAAAATGTTCCCACGGTCTATTGTACGACATGATCTGTACGACCCTACTACAGCAAGAAAATCCTCAAAACAACCTCGAAATGTGTGCCTCCTATGCCTAGAAATTTGTGCCCTCTTTCCCTTGTTGTAATGACTATATGGATCTGTATAGTACAATCTCCAACAACAGCAAAAATATAAGCACTCTCACACAGAAAGTTTCCTTAGGAAATGTTCCCAATCTCCCTTGAGAAATGTTTTTTAATTACTGAAGGGGGGGGTGAATCAGCAATAGAGTAATTCAATCCTTTTTAACCACAAAATGCAAGTGGTATATCAATGTAACATTATCATCCAATAGTTGCAGAGTAAATAAACAATGAACAAATGAGCAATCATACATATACACAGTACACCGGTGTTTTTACGTGAAAACCCAAAGCAAAAGAAAACCACAGAATGTTTTTTCTTATATGTCTTTACGAATTACATTCATTGGAAACACCAACTTCCTTTGTTTTCTAGCTGCCACTAGAAGGAGGCTCCAACCCCCTAGTTTCTCAGGCTACAACATGAGAGAAACTCCAACTCCCCAATTCTCTAGCTACAACCAGAAGGAGGATACAACCCCCTATGTTCTCTGGCTACAACCGAAAGGTGTCTACAACCACTTGTCCTTGCCCCGTCCAACCGCCCTGACGTAGAAGTAGAATGATGGAATCACTGTCACACAATCACTGTGAGATATACCATTGTAAAATTGTACCAACCTATATCATTGACTTGCAACCAACCTGTACAACTGCCCTGCAATCAATCTATACATGAATTGAACATGTATCAACAAAATACAACAGATACACAACCTGTAGCTCTGCAACATGCATATGTATGTGCCCTATATATACAACAACATGCGTATGTACATGTCATGTTTGTTATGCAGACTGTGTGTACCCTCTGAAAACTAGTATACAACAGATACACAACCTGTAGTTCTGCAACATGCGTATGTACGCGTCGTATACATACAACAACATGCGTATGTACGCATCATGTCTGTTGTGCAACCTGCATATACCTTCTGAGAACTAGGGTTTTCTTTCTTCTGAAAACTTCTGACCCTATGCAACTTCTTTCACATAGATCTACAATATGTCATTGTATCCATACTGTAATTGTATCGTGTGCATGCATCCTCATACATAACCTTTACCCAAAAACTCTATATCTCTCTCTAGTCATGTGCCATATAAGTGTGTGTAATCACGAAAAAGTATAATAACCCTCACATGATCTAAACATCAAACCCTTTCTGATATTCATCCTCTCAATACATCAACCACTTTACAAATACAAGCTCTCAACCATGTACGACAAAAACCCTTTGCCATATGCCAAGAAATACAAGATGTGTCTCAACTCTAACAACAAGTATCAATGATAAATATTGATTATACCAGCACTGTATTTCAGTAGATACGACTTATACAAAAGATCTCATACAACCACTAATCTCTCTAGGGAGGATCTTCAAATCTCCATAACCATTTCCCATGCATACATCAAAATCCAACTACTCATAGAAATAAGACATACCTTTTGAACCCATGGATAGATCTGATGCATCTGATCACTGTAGACCTTCCTGGGAGCTTGATTTCAGAATCTATAACCTCAGCATCTTCATCTTCTCAAGTTTTTATGGCTTTACTCTCATGTACACACCCTAATACACTATCAATGTGCATATGTACGCACCCCGATACATTGTTAGGCCGCATACACCTCAGAATTTAGGGTTTTTTTGTATTTGTTGTAATTTTGAAACTTCTGTCATCAACCCTTCGTGCTACCTCAGACTTTCACAACTTCATATGTATCAATGAGTACTTGAAATAAGCCTTACACAACAATAGATGTTCAATGTGCTCAAGTGTGATTAAATGAGAGAGCCTCGCCTCTTATTTATACTTTCATGTAGCTTCCTCAAGGGGTTACCTTTTAACCATCTTAACCCACTTTCCTTATTTTAGGTTTAACCCACTTCTAACCACTTGTCCACTTAACTTAACCACTTTCCATAATTAGTAAGTTCTCCATTAACTTTATTATTTAAATATTTTATTTTGCATCCACTCTGACTTATAGTACACTCATCACTTAACTTTATTATTTAAATAATTTCTTCTTTGAAACCACTTTGACTACTTTGACATTTTGGGGCTTCTAGATGACTCATGAGGGTTCTCCAAATTCACATGGTCATAACTCTCTAACTATGAGGAGTTATGTGACGTTCCACATACCACCGGAAATGGAATGAAATGTACTATACATCTAGAATACTCTTACCTACAAATATGTCAAAACTCATATCATTATCCATCAAACAAACATGGGTCCATTACCCAAACCTTTATGCTACGAGAATTTGCTACCGAACTTTATTCAAGGGTTGACATCAATTACAATCAACCCAATTAATCAACAATATCCCCCTTTGGCATTGATGGAAACACTCTGATGCAATACTGAAGTCATATCGTGCAATACTAAAGTCATATCACTCTGTGCTCTACATCTAATAAATATCTCCCCCTTTGGCATCAATGGCAAAGGTATCTTTCCATCCGAGGTTGCTCCCCCTAATTGGACTGTCCTTGAGGATACTCCCCCTGATTGAACTCTTCCTGAAATTGTTCTCTCAACCTAAATTGTCCTCTTTATGATGCTTCCTCGTGTACATCTAAGACATATAAGATAAGCATTCAAACGAATTCATTTTGGAGTAGAAATTACTCTGAGTCTTTGATGACGATACTCAAAGGCTTCTCTTGGAAGCAGTTTTGTAAAGATGTCTATCACTTGTTGTTTTGTGCCCACATATTCAACTCTGATGTTCTTCTATGCAATTTATTCCCGTAGAAAGTGATACTTGATTGGAATGTGCTTCATATTGGAGTGAATCACCGGGTTCTTTGAGATATTGATGGCGCTTGAATTATCGCAATAGATTGGAATGGGCTCATCATACTCAACATACATATCTGTGAGAGTTTGTTTCATCCATAGAACCTGTGTACAACATGTTTCTGCAATATACTCTGCTTCGGTTGTAGATAAGGATATTGAAGATTGTTTCTTGCTTAGCCATGATACTAAACACTCACCCAAGTAGAACGTTGTTCCACTGGTGCTTCGTCGATCATCAATTCAACCTAACCAATATGCATCTGTGTAGGCAATAAGTGATAGATCATTTCCTTTTAGATACCATAATCCAAACTCTTTTGTTCCTTTGATATATCTGAAAATCCTCTTCACATCTACGGCATGTGATTCCTTCAGTGCTGCTTGAAATCGTGCCACCTATCCAACTATCTACATTACATATGGTCTGGATGTTGTCACATATAGTAAGCTACCAATCAGTGTTTTAAAAACCATTGAACCGAAACCGAAACCGACCGGTTTGACCGGTTTGATGGTCGACCGGTTCAAATCGGTCAATAAACCAAACCGGTCGGCCGATTTATGACCAAACCGGTCGGCCGGTTTATGACCAAATTGGCCGGCGTGGTCATAAACCAGTCGATGTGGTCATAAACCGATCGGTTTGGTCCCAGAAACCTAAAACCCCCTAAAACGTAAAACCTAAGTAACAGAGAAGTACATGACTCATGTTTTCTCATGCAAGTTGGAGTTGTAAGGTTTTGGTGTGAAGCTGAGGGTTATTTTGTTTTATTAATGCTATTTAAAGAGGTCCCCACCCCCTCCATTTCACCCACCCTAGTAATTAATGGTAATGTTAAATTCTTAAAGTAAAAGTGAATTTTTAACATTACCATTAATTGTTTCAGGATGTTTGAGAGTGGTTCCAACTTCATTGGACTTCATATGGAGAAAGTAGAATTTTAGGTCCCATTCAAAATTCAACAGACTTAACATTTTTCAAGATTTCAAGATTGGCAAGATTGCAATGTTTCCACTGGATTCTATCATGTATGAGGGTATAGAACTGACATTTAATCAAGAGAACCAAGCTCTTTATGTACCTCGATGTTGGTGGCATTGATTGTTGAACTCTTTTGTCACGACCCTAGTAAAAATGTACTCTTCACTCAAATATAAACTCTTCTATTGAACTCTTCTCTTTGTAGTTTGTCGTCGTGTCCGGTGACTTAGTAGTGTATGTGCAAACCAACCTCTGTCTTATATACAAGCAGAGAGAAGAGTGGTTGAAGGGAAAGACAAAGATGTGGGATGTGTTTTCTGATGATAAGGATTTGAACAACAGTGTTGAGTTGGCATTAGCCAACTTGGATCTTAATGAACTAATGCTAGATCCGGTCACTTTTGATGATGGTGATCCTCTTGAGGGGTCATCCTCCAGCATTGAATATAGGGGAGGAGGAGGAGGAGGAGGAGAGAGCAGTGGTAGTGATGCCAATCTTGATGATTATGACATGGAGGACTACTGACAGTCACAACTCATGAGCTATGAGATTCTTCCATCTACGGTTCTAGTATCTATCCTATGGCTATTTTGTATTTTTCATTGGCATTCCCACCTATAGTATCAGTGACTCTAACTTAGTATGTTATTTGATGTTGTAGAGGCCATTTAGAGCCTCATTGATTATGTATTTATGTTCCGATATCTAGATATGTATTGCACTTAGTGTCATTTTGATATATTCATGAGCATACTTTGGATATGTTGTCTTTAATTGTCTCTAATGCTTTGGAAACATGATTTAAAATCTTAAAAATGTATTTTTTCGTTAAAATTTAAATATTTTATGTATTTTTTAAAAAATCGATTCATTGAAACCGGTTCCAGTTCCGGTTCAGGTTGGACCCTCGACCGGTTTCGGTTTTTAAAACATTGCTACCAATCATTTACCTGTATTGTCTATGTTTTGTAGACTTTGAATCATCATCTTTGCTCAACTTGCAACTGGTTTGCGTAGGAGTGGTAATTGGTTTGCAATTTTCCATTATGAAGTTCTTTAGCATTTCTATGATATACTTAGTTTGAGAAATAAAAATTCTTTGGTTGCTTTGACATACATGAAGACCGAGAAAGAAGAATAGTTCTCCAAGTAATGACATTTCAAATTCATTATGCATATCCTTTGTAAATTTATGGCTTAACCTATCATCATTACTTTCAAAAATAACATCATCAACATAAACTTCAATTAATAAAACACAATCTTGAATTACCTTGATGTAGAGGTTGTTGTATGCACTTCATGTTATGAACCCTACCTGTTGTAAATATTTATCCAGTCTAGAGTATCATGTTATAGGAGCCTATTTTAGACCATACAAGGCCTTCTTCAATTTGCACACGTAATTTGTATTCTCTAACAACTGAAATCCTTTTGGTTGTTCGATGTAGACTTCTTCTTCAAGTTCCTCATTCAAAAAAGTTGATTTCACGTCCATTTGATACATTGCAATATTCTTGGAGCATGCATAAGCTAAAAGCAATCGAATTGTTTCCATTCTGGCAACTGAGACAAATGTCTCTTCAAATTCGATTCCTTCAACCCGTGTGTATCATTTACATACCAATCTAGCTTTGTTCCTTGTAACATGTCCATTTTCATTCAATTTATTTATGAAAACCGACTTTGTGTCAATCACATTCTTATTATTTGGTCTTGGAACCAAATCCCAAGTGTCATTATTTTATATTTGATCCAATTCTTCATCCATGACCTTATTCCATAATTCCTCCATGTTGGCCTCTTCAAAACTGTTTGGTTTAATCATAGATAAGAGTGCTATGTGCATTTGTTCTGGTGAACAGATTCTTCTTCTAGTCTCAACTCATGCATCTTTATTTTCGATAATCTGATCTGAAGGATGATTCTTCTATACTTGTTTGGTAGATGTCTTTGGAAACACTTGTTGAACTTGCTCTTCTACTTGTATCTGATCTTCTTCATCTTCCCCTTCTACTTCTTCTTCATTTTCTGCTTCTTCTTTGTAAAGTTATTCCATTGATTCATTTTCTTCTTCCTTTAATTCGTGTCCACCTATTTCATCAATTGTTACATTAATGTTTTTCACAACTTTGTTCAACCTCATATTGTAACACTTGTATTATTTCCTTGTACTTGAGTAACCAACAAGTACTCATTTGTCCACACAAGAGTCAAACTTTATCAATCTTCCATCTTCTATTTTGATGTAGCATTTGCTTCCAAATACTCTGAAATGTTTCACATTTGTTGGTTTTCATTTACATAGCTCGTAGGGAGTCTTGTCATTGTTGTTTCTGAGCATTACTCTGTTTTGAATGTGAATTGTCGTATGCACCGCATGTGTCCAAAAAATATCTGTCAATTTGGAACCCATTAGCATTGTTTGAGCCATTTCATGTACTGTCTGGTTCTTTATTTCAACAACTCCATTTTGTTGAGGTGTCCTAGCAACGGAGAATTGTCTTTTTATTCCATGTTTGCTGCAGAATTCCATAAATTCCTTTGAAGTGAACTCTCCTCCATTATCATATCTCAAACATTTTATTTTTTAATCCATTTCATTTTCAACCATTTCCTTGTAGACCTTGAAGTTTTCAAAAGCTTATGACTTATTCCTGATAAAGAAAACTACAATCATTCTTGTATAATCATCAAATAATAACATAAAGTATTTCTCACCTTTTCAACCCTTTGTTGTAGTTGGTCCAACTAGATCAATATGCACAATTTCTAGTGGTCTTGGCGTTGAGTATTCATTTGATTTGAACCTGATCTTTGTTTGTTTTCCTTGTTGACAATGCTTGCATAAAGTGTTGGTTAGTTTCGTGATCTGGGGCATTTCTCTAACTGCTTCTTTTCTGCTTACTTTGACAAGGTTGTCAAAATGTATGTGACTCATTCTTTTGTGCCATAGTCAGCCTTCATCTTCCTTTCTTAGACAACATTTTTCATTTCCAATTTCACTTAATACATATATGTTGCTTAAAGTTCTTGCAATTGTTGCAATCAATTTTCTTGAACCTTATTTTCTTATCTCACACTTCTGTGAATCGAATGTAATTTTATGACCTTCGTCACACATTTGACTTACACTTAGAAAATTATGTTTCATATCTTCTACTAGTAGAACATTTTTTGTCTTGGTATTTTTTTTTCCAATTCTAACTGTACATTTTCCAATGATTTTAGTTGAATCATTATTTTCGAAGGAGACCGGTCCATCTCTTTTCTTTCTTAATGTAAGAAACATGTATTTATCACCTGTCATGTGTTTTGAGCAGCCACTGTCAACATACCAACCACGTTTCTTCTACTTATCTTGTAGAGCGAGTGTGCATTCTTCATTTCTATATTGATTTTGATTTCTTATCCATGTCCTCTTTTGAGGTTCTTGTTTGTGACTGTTGTGGTTCTCTAGGAGAGACTATCATTCTGCAATCTTAGGCCATGTGTCCAAAGTTGTTACACTTGTAGCATTCCACTTCAGTGTTCAATGATTCAAACATGTTATAACTTCTTCTCTGTGTTTCACTAGGCCTTCTTGGATAACCCTTTTGTGTATGACTTTCAAAGTTTATGTTCCTGATGTTAGCTTTGCAATTCACAGCTTTATGTCCAAAATTATTGCATGCATAACATAAAACAAAAAATATAGTTTGATACCTGGGAGTTGAATATCTTTTGAAAGGAGTTACTATTATGAATCATTTGTCTTCCTAAGGCCTATCTGTTTCTGTGGATCGTTGATTCTGAAATATGAATCTTCTCGATGGAGTGTCCCTGTAATCTTCATTGTAGGTCTTCATATCCCCCTTGATTGTTTATGCATAGCTTTTTGGATATGTTTCTTGTTCTTTTGTTTGTTTGATCCATTTTCTGTCTAATTGTATCCAAGCCCATACTTGTCATGATAAGGCTTTTGACTGTTGATAATGATAAGGCTTTTGAGTTGCTCTGTATATTTTTTTTTTGAAGATCATTTTTTAATGTGACAATCTCTGCTTTTAAATTTCCAATGATCTTGTCTCATTCTTCTAATTGTTCTTTAAGTGTTTTTTCAATTCTTTTATCTTCTTATATTTGAACCTTCAAATTTGTGATCATTTGTTATAGTTCCTGGGTGTCTTCTTTCTTGTCTAGTTTCACTTGTAACTTCTTGTTTTTCTTCTTTTCTCTTCTTATAACTTGTATAGCACTCAACAATTCTTCTCGGTAGTCAACTTCTACATCTTCATATTCTTCTTCGATGTCTTCTTTATCAGAGTCTTCTACTGCCATGAATAGAACTATTTTTGTCTCACTGTCATTGACTTCATCTTCATCTGATGAAGAGATGTTTTCTTTAGTGAATAACCTTTTCTTGAAAGTTTTCTTTGTGGTTATTTTTCCTTTATATGTTTGTTTGTTATTTGAGTATATTCATTATTCCTCTTATTTTTCTTATTAGGACATTTGTTAGCAAAATGACTAATACCATCACAATTAAAACAAATCAATGGAAACTTACCGTTATATTTGTCGTTGGTTCCCTTGTTCAATCTTCTGACAAAGTTGGACACTTCTTCATCATCTTCCGAAATGTCACTGTTGTTGCTATGTTCTTTTTCATTTTGTTTTCCCTTTTTCTTTGACCTTTTGGATGATTTGAAAGTTGTTTCTTTTATATCTAGATTTTCTTGTTCAGTTCTCATTTCATATGCTGTGAAGATTCCATGTAGTTCGTCCATGCTTATTGAGTCTAGATCTGCTCTTTCTTCTAGTGATGATATCTTAGAATAAAATCTCATAGGAAGAGATCTTAGTACCTTTTGAACAATTACAGATTATTTAATTTATTCTCTCAATCCTATGATTGCATTTATTGTTTCATCGACTGGTAAGAACTAAGCTGCAATATTCTCATCTTCCTTTATCTTTAGTTGTTCGAACTGACCTCTATAAGTTTAAAGCTTTGTTGATTTGACTTTTGAATCTCCTTCATAAAGATTTTGAAGTTTGTCTCAAATCTGTTTAACGGATTTACAATGTATAACTTTGGTGTATACCGATTCACAAAGACCATTCAGAAGTATATTTGTGGCTTTGAAATTATTTTGACCGAGTTTTATTCATCTTTCATTTGTCGGCGGAATTGTTGGTTCTTTGTATCCATCTACAACTGATTGTCAAATTTCAAATCCATGTGACTATATATATGTTTTCATCCTTCTGCTCCAAAATGCATACTTTTATCCATCAAACTGTGGTATTCCATTTTTATACATGTTGCTCTCCATGATCTACCTTTCAGTGGTTAAAATGATTTCTGAAGGAACCTGCTCTGAAACCAATTGTTGGATTACTGAGATGGGGGTGAATTAGTAATAGAACAATTCAATCATTTTTAACCACAAAATGCAAGTGTTATATCAATATAGCATTATCATCCAATAGTTGCAGAGTAAATAAACAATGAAACACAAGATCTAAATCTAATAACCCTCACATGATCTAGACATCAAACTCTTTCTGATATTCAGCCTCTCAATACATCAACCACTTCACAAATACAAGCTCTCAACCATGTACCACAAAAACCCTTAGCCATATGCCAAGAAATACAAGATGTGCCTCAACTCTAACAAGTATCAATGATAAATATTGATTATACCAGCATTGTATTTCTATAGATCTGAATTATACATAAGATCTCATACAACCATTAATCTCTCTAGGGAGGATCCTCAAATATTAATAACCATTTCTCATGCATACATCAAAATCTAACTATTCATAGAAATAAGACATGTCTTTTGAATCCATGGATAGATCTGATGTATCTGATCATTATAGACCTTCCTAGAAGCTTGATCTCGTAATCTAGAACCTCGACATCGTCATCTTCTCAAGTTTCTATGGATTTACTCTCATGTACGCACCCTAATACACTATCAGCCCGCATATGTACCCACCCTAATACACTGCCAACCCACATATGTACGCACCCTAATACACTATTAGCCCGCGTACACCTCAAAATTTAGAATTTTTTTGTATTCGCTGTAATTCTGAAATTTTCGGCGTCAACCATTCATGCTACCTCAAACTTTCGCAAGTTCAGATGTATCAATGAGTACTTGCAATAAGCCTTACACAACAATAGATATTCAATGTGCTCAAGTGTGATTAAATGAGAGTCTTGCCACTTATTTATATTTTCATGTAGTTTTTTCAAAGAGTTACTTTTTAACCATCTTAACCCACTTTCCTTATTTTAGGATTAACCCACTTCTAACCACTTGTCCACTTAACTTAACCACTTTCTATAATTAGTAAATTCTCCATTAACTTTATTATCTAAATAATTTGTTTTGCATCCACTTTGACTTATATTACACTCATCACTTCACTTTATTTTTTAAATAATTTCTTCTTTGCAACCACTTTCACTACTTTGACCTTTTGGGACTTCTAGATGACTCATGAGAGTTCTTTAACTTCACATGGCCATAACTCTCTAACCGTGAAGAATTATGTGGTGTTCCACATACCACTAGAAATGGCATGACATGTACTATCCATCTAGAATAATTTTACCTGTTAATATGTCAAACTCATACCAATATCCATCAAACAAACTTGGATCCATTACCCAAACCTTTGTGCTACCGAAATTCGCTATCGAACTTTCTTCAAAGGTTGACATCAATGAAAACCAACCCAATTAATCAACAAATGCACCCTCCTTGTTGCCTGCTTTCCTCTCTCAAGCTCTCTCGAAAATCTCTCAATCTCATCTTCTCTTGTTGTGTCTTGCACACTACCTATTGCATTCTCTTATAATTCGAAAATGACATTTTACCTTCCCCATCTCTAAATCCAAAGGCCAAGATCTAATCTTGTCTTTACGTGATCAAGGGACATGATTAATTCCCTCCAAAATAATTCACTTAAAACATTAAAGTACAATTTCACTTTATAACATAAGTGCACTTTATGAAATAAAGTCACTTTAATATTAGAAGGTACACTTTATTAAAAATTCACTTACATAAAATAACCACTTTATTACCACTTTATTACAACTTTATTGTTAGATTTTTAGGGTAAAATGCAGATAGAGGTTACTTTTAAATTTCAAAGCAGAAACTACTTTGATCTAAAGTACAAACAGCTTATAGAGTCAGATCTATAGTAAACAATGATAATATCAATAAGAGATCTTAGATCTTGAAGCATGAAAGCATATCTAGTAAATTCAGCAGTTTAGACAAAGCTCAATCTAGTAACAAAGTAAACTCAGAAACAACAGTAGATCTGTAGACTAGGTTTAGTAAAACAGTTCTAAAGAAACAATAGTAGATCTATATTCCAGACAGCAAAAGAGAACTTAGATTAGATGCCATAAAACTTAGATCTTGATTAATGACAAAGAGCTCTTCTATAAGCAACAGTAGATCTATGTAAATTAATCTTGGAACAAATAGTTCTTCTAAATGTAGCAGCAGAGTTAATGTACCAGCAGATTGATAAGGCCACTGTACAGTTACCTCAGATCTGTAACTAGAGATAGATTTAAAACATACCTGATGATAGTCTTACCTCAGAAGTTTGGACAGAGACACAGAAGAGATCAGTCCTTACTTGTTATGCTCAGTTAAAGGTACGGTTCAAGGATCAGTAACTGATCTTTTAATAAGCCAAAGAGG
>JASDQU010011800.1:255244-291954 GCA_032191745.1 Picea mariana
ACCAGGCATGGGTACCCTGGTTACAAACCAGGGGCCCTGGTTACTAACCTAGGGTCTTCATCAATATATGTCCCAGACCACATATCCCAGGAGTGCACTGGGTGCCCTAGATCTCGTCTAGGGTCTTAGCCATCATTCAGGAGAATGGCTCTCGCTGCTGCATGTAAATTTAACATTTATAAAAACCCATTACAAAGTCAAGTGTCTAGTAATGCAAATATAAAGCTACTTCTGCATACAAAAAAAATATGTGAAGTACCTCCCGAGCTATAAAAGCTAACAATAAATACATTGAGATATGACCTTTGGTTTCATCTTCCAATAGGTTTGATGACTATTCATATTCACGCATGACTCTTCATATTTCTCCAAAATGAATAATAACAATATTTACAATACACCACAATCCCTAGGATTGGGTATCTAAAATTCCTCCACTTAATCCAAAGGGGCTTTTGTGAGTCCAAGCATCTTTCTAAATTTTGCAAACTTGTATCTTCCAAGTTCTTTAGTGAAGATGTTTACGATTTGTTTAATTGTGGAACAATGTATCAAATGAATGGCCTTGGCCTCTACATAATGTTGAATCAAATGGAGCTTTGTGTTGATATGATTTATTCGAACATGGAATCTATAATTCTTGGCCAATTTGATTGTATAAGTGTTGTGCTGTGTTGTGTCAGGCACCATAACCCTCAATTTTCTTGTGACTTACTTGCATAGCTCCTCCAAGAAAATTGAGCCCCTTTATTTTTTTCTTTGAAAACTCTTCGGCCTTTATATTCTTAACATATTCTTAATGGTTCCTTCTCCCATTCCAAGCATTCTCTTCAAGCATTGTATAAACTCAAGAACTAATTTAAGGACATATACTATGTTAATGAATATTGAGAAGCTCTTAGGGCCAGTTTTCAAAAGAGAGAAGAACTTGTCTGTGTGGATGTTTTGTTGTGAACTATTTCAAGTGAAATGTATGTTGATCACATGGACTGTAAGGACAATGTTTTCTTATAAACTAATCGGATGCATGCAATGTCATTTTACAATATAGTTGTTCTTTCTTGTATTTATAAGTTATGAGCTCAAGAGTTCTTATGTATGTGAAAATATAATTTTGACTTCTCTAGTTATATGTATGTATGCATGTATTTCTAACTTTGCACCTTTATTTCTTCTATCTGAGTGAGGTTTTTGGTAGAGTTTAGTTTTGTTACAGCTCATTTTTCAGTTAATTCAGTTCTCTCTTAGATAGGATAGGATGGATTAGAAGAATATTAGATTTATTTTCATACATGGAATTCATCTACATCTTTACATTGCATAACCATCCATCTTCACACTCATAACCAGCAAATGGAAGTTGGGTCAAATTCTTGATGGGTCTCCTAAACCAAATGATGCATAGTCTAATTGGAATCGTGCATCGAGGAGAACCCCTCACTATTGTAGGGAGATTCCATCTCCATCAATAGAATTGGCGCTAGGAGGGACAACTTGTATGGCTTACATCAATGCTCTGCATAATCACGGTCAGTCCTCTTAAAGAAACCATGTTTAGACTCTTTCCCACATATAAATCCTGAACATGATACTACCTTTGAAGATATGAACCCTGTGTTCGAAAGTGCCACTAACAATGTTGAAGCTCATATAGAAACTTGGTTTTGAGTACCACAAGAAGAGTTTATCGAAACTCGTTGTATCACCCGCACTTACACTAAATTAATTGGTCAATTACCAACAACTTTAGAGTTCCCAAGGAGCAAAGCTACTCCTGTAGGATGACCAGATAATCACCCCAATATTCTTGTTGATTCCATAAAATATCTCATTGAAAATGCGTTGCAAGAAGTACCAGTACCCTCGATCCAATTTCCTCCTACCCCTCCTGAATTCGAACATGACCTTGATGGTGAAAACCTTGAAATTAACCTCGAACATATCATGGGTGAAAATCAAGAGCAAAGGTTAGTCATCCCACCTTGGATGTTTGAAGGTGCTTAAAATTTAGCAGGTCCCTTGCATGAAATGCATGGAAAATCTGACAAGGTCCTTCCCAATTTTGATCCGGACAGACCTAGCTCACTAGAGGATCGCATAAAAAAAAAAAATTTGGCCACTCACCTCTTAAATGTCCAACATGAAGATGTGGTTTGTAGGTTGTTTCCTTACACCTTCTCTCGCCCAGTATTTTCCACAGCACAGTCTGTAACTAGGGTTGCTTTTGCCCACCTTGTCAAATACTCTATCACAGTAATGATGTACCTTGCCCCTGATCTTCTTTCTTATGGGTTGATTGGACCCACAAATTATATGGTCCATTTCCCAAATGCTTGCAGCGTAACCTGTGGATTCAAAGGCATTTTGTCCCTCCTAGATGGATTTCCCACTCTTTGGTTGTAATGTCCCCATTGTTACAACAACAAACGAAGTACAATAGGTAAAAATAATATATCTTTAGCATTAGGAAATTAACATCAACTCATAAATCATAGCAACGCATAATCAACATGACATCATAATTAAAATCATTACAAGTGACACATCATCAAAATAAATAACAACACATCTTACGCATTAACATAATTAATAGTTGTGATCGCTCCTTGTCCTCTTGCAAAGGGAGACCAGTCGCTCCCTGCAACAATGCAGGGCGCGACCAAGTATGTTACTCCCCATTTAGGATTTGGTTTCGGGAGATGAGATTCAACCCCAGATTCTTTGTGGTTCGACCTCGAGAAGATTTTTATCTTGGGCATAGAGATCTTATCCAAACTACCCTTTGATCTTATCTCTACCGTCTAATAAATAATGGGGGTCTCTCATGGGAAAATGGAGGAAAAAGTTGAAAGCAAACTCATTCTGGCAGTTTAATTACAAAGCTTGGGCAAGGAATTTGGGAAAGAATTGCTTCTACTTCTTTGTAAGGTGTAATCCATTGTTTTATCAATAGAAGATGTACAAGATGTTTCTCTCTACTTCGATGTGTATGTAGTTGCTATGTTTCATGTGGAGAAATTAATGTTTTCATGTTTTATGATACATTATTAGATCTATCATTAATTTACACATGATTAGTTTGTTCTTGTTAAAGGTTTTTGTGTTTCTATGTGTGCAAACCTAAGCTAGTAAGAATGAACGGCATCTCCGTGGAAGCTAACAACTAAGGAGCATGAATGGACAATCGTCGAATCATCGGGTAAGCCTTCCATTTTCGTGTATGAATTAGATCTAGGAAAATTTGTCGTTTACATCTTTATTCTATCTTAGGTCTAGGAAGAGCCTAAGGGAGGTATCTTCTGCAGGGTGAAAATATCCTACAACTGTTGAAATATTGTAACTGCAAAGAGTATTCTATTGATTTATTATTCATTAGATCAATCCCCTTTTGTGGATTGATCATGTCTGGCATTGTAATTGACCAAAACCCCTTTTGTGGATTGATCATGTCGGGCATTGTAATTGACCAAATCCCCTTTTGCGGATTGGTCAAACCTTAATTGTAATATGCAAATTAAGAAGTCGGCCCCCAGGCAAATTAAAGTGGTTCTAACCACCCAAAAATACAAGTCGGCCCTGCCAGTGAAGAGACACCTCCTTTCAACGCTTGTCAGTTTGTATAAATAAAGGAAGTCAGCGCCTCATTTGTTCACTCACCCAGCTCACTCATCTAGTGCACAAGTTTGAAGCTACAGTTGCCAGTTGTCGAAAGAAGGAAGAGAGAGAGGTGTATTGCTCAGTGTTGGATATTTTCTAGTATTTGATTTATTGTCTTGGCATTGTATTGGCTATCTATATTAAGGAAGTTTTTGTTGGGTTTTCTTCCCCACGAGGGTTTCCCAGGATAAATGTTGTGTATCCTATGATTGTGTTTCTCTCAATGATCCTATCTATGCTATGGTTATCTAGCAAATTGAAAAGAAACCTAATAATAGCTTAAACCTTAACAACAACAATCATCCATCACATGGAAAGGTGCAAGGATTTTATTTTAATGGCAATGAGTCATCTCACATATTCTATTTCTATGATAATGCATTGGCACATGCCAATCTTCAATATGCAGGCATAAAAGATATGAATGGAGATGGACCACTTGCATCTTTTGGTATTTTAGAGTGAGACCCCATGTATGAAGCACCAAGGGTTGCATGGCCCTTCTCGACCCCAGTGATCTTAATTTTACCACAACGCCCACCATAGAGTGGATAGACAAGTTTAGGAAAGGTGAAAACATGCTCAAATTTGGGCCCCTACCCCGACCAATAATGACAAACAATTTCCAACTCTAGCCATTGTTATCTTGGAGAATCCAAAGCCCCTTCTCCCCCATACCTGCAAATGATGGCTAGGAGAAATCAGTTGATGAGCTTCCAATAGTAACTAGTTGTGACCCTACCCCAAATGACCACGATGAGCCACCACCCTATGCAAAAATCGTTACTTTGTGTTTTATGTATCACACTATATGCCTTGTGGTACCTCAAACTTTGGTAATATGATTTATTTTGTTGGCATTTGTATGCTCTCAATGGTTTTGGCTTAAGTCATCCCACTTCGAGTTTTTAGTAGTTTTTTTGCTAGTGCTTATGTGGTTGCATGTGTGACCTGCCCATTTTTTTGTATTAAAGTGATGTAAATAATGTTTTTATTAATAGTCAAAGAAAGTTTTCATATACAAATTTGTGCAAAAGTAGACAATAAAATACGCCTATCAATGTAATTATGCAAGAAAAGACTTGGGAAGCAACAAGAAGAACACCAAAGAAATAGGTGCAACAAAGAATAAAATAAAGACTTGGTGAAACTAAATTTCAAATTCTCTTTTTCTAAAGAACTACACCGTTACAAATAAACTCACATCATCTACACTTTCTTGTTATTGTAACTCAGTAGAAACGTTTCCTGTTATTGTAATGCAGTAGAAACGTGTCATAGAGACTCACATCATCTACCTTTTCTTGTTATTGTAACTCGTAGTAGAAACATCTAATAGAGTTAAATGTAGTTACTTCAAGTTTTCCCTCTCGAACTCCTCAAGATATTCGACAAAATTAGAAGGCAATTTGAATCTAGAATTCACAACAATGCTCCAGATAGAGGAGTTTGTGCTCCTTTGCCTCAAATCACATTTCACCATAGTTACCAGATTCGCCTTAGAGCACAATGTACCCGCACCGGAATCTTATCGAATCGGAATCTCGGATTCTTCGATTTTTTTCTGTTTTGGGGATCAGATCTGTTTCCTGAAATTGGATCCATTTCCGGCAAAAGTGGATCCATTTCCAGTGACAGAATTATGGCAGATTTCATATTTAATTAAGATTTGAGCAAATTTATAGCTATAGCTAGTGATTTAGAAAAAAAAAAAAATTAAAAACATAAATATATATAAATTAGGGTTAGGGTTCTGATTCCCTTTTTGGACAAGCATCGCACCCGCATCGGATTCTTCTGCCGACTCTGATCGCACCCACGGTTCAGGTAACCTTAGGATTTCGCACATTTATAAAGAAAAATGATTTTTAATTTCAGTCACTTCAAAAACCTTATTCCAATATAATACAAAGAGACATTGTATCGATCCATGTTTTAAGATGATTCACAACTTTATTGATCCATTTTCATTCACTTCAAATACCTTATTCCAATATAATACATACAGACATTATATTGATCCATGTTTTAAGATCATTCATCCCTTTAATGATCCATTTTCCAGCAGGGCGTTATGTTTCTTGAGAATATCACTTTGGGGTATATGGGACCGTTCTCTTCATTTGAATAATTCTATACTAAAGTTTACCAACCATATCCATTTAGTTTCCACATTGATCTTAAGCAGGCGGAGAATCTTACATCTACATGAGCGTTCAAAAAAAGAAGTGTGTGTATATAGTAATATACACACAATCAACCACTGAAATTAAATGCGTTGACAGTTGTTTTATACTGCTAGCTTTTTAATAGGCAGCAAGATCATCTGTAAATTTCCATAATTACACTTTCATATACAAGTCTTAATGTCTTTGGAGCTTCTAGAAGAGATTACACCACGAGTCAGTTAACAGCGAAATATTAACTATTAAAGTTCATGATGATTGAACAACTAGAATAGCATAAAGACAAAAAATGCCAATGTTCAGAAAAAGAAAAACTCGAAACTTATCTTGGTTTAAACTTTAAAGATATTTATCACATAGCAGAAACATCATTTTCTAATAGACCGTGATGATCTTCTGGCTTTTCGATGTTGATATTCTCGAAGTCCCCATTATCTGGAAATGGAACAAAACCAAACCAAACTAAGTGAAATGCATAAAAAACTGGCAAGAAGATTTTGTTTCTGTAACCTAGAGAACTCAGGTGAGCATTCCAAGTTACAACCCAAAACAGTAACCTTCCAACTGTGAATAAGGCTATTAAAGTTGAAAAATTTTACAAAGAATGTCATAATAATGGCAGCCATAAGTCACTGCAACATGGTTGCACTAGCATGAATCACAGGCTCAATAGTTTCTCAAGTACTAAATTTTATCAGAAACCAAATGTGAACTGCTCTCTCAAAATTTTCAGAAACAATGTCATGGACGAATTTCTTCCTTTAGATTTCACTTTAGCTTCAAAAAAGCGTTGTGCGCATTCCAATTTGAGGTCCAACAGTTGATCAAAAGAAAGAAGGATTTGGACTTAACCGGGAAAGTCATATTTTCTTCTGTTTTCAGCCATAGTAATATGTAGAGTGTCGAATACAATTCTATGCCAAAACATAAAATCCCTGAATGTCTTTAGATCTCAAAGCAGTTTTACCTATTTTGTAAAATAGAGTTACCTGTAAAAAGGCCAGACATTGAGGTTTCCATATAGGAGAAGGATGGAAACAATAAAGTAGCAGAATCCAGACAACAGGAATCCAAATACCGATCACAACATTTCCCATTTATGATACATCAGCAGCTAGTTGGACGAGTTTTTCTGCATGCTTTCTGTTGGGATTTCTGTTTATACTCTTTTGCCATACAATGACACCGGACACCACTGCTCCATTTGTTATAATCAAAATCTATCTATGAGTGAATCATATAGCTATTAATTTTAGAATAGCAAATCACATCATACCAAGGGAAGTTAATAAAAGGATAAAGTATCCTATTAACATCAATCTAAACCATTTTGGCTTGTCAAACATGTGTTAAGCACAAGCGCTTTTGATAATGGACAATAACCAAACAATAAAGATGATAGCTTCCATTAACTCACATAAAGCTGAAAATACGTGACTTGGTAAGAGATCGCCAAGAGTGAGGACTCTCAACTAAGTAGAAGGAGCTAGCATAGCTGACAAAGGCAATAGCAACAGTGAATATGCACTGTAATACAGTGAAAGAATGGGTAAGAGATCGCCAAGAGTGAAGACTCTCGACTAAGTAGAAGGAGCTAGCATAACTGACAAAGGCAATGGCAACAGTGAATATGCACTGTAATACAGTGAAAAAATGGTGAACTGTGAACGTCAAGGAGATAGCAGCACCAAGGGAAACAGTGATGGAAAGGAAGAGTCAGAGAGTTGAACAACATCTTCAGCAATAAGATAATTGAAGCAGAGGGCATAATAGGCTGTAAGCACAGTCAAAGGCATTGGCAGAAGGCAAACACAGACGACAGAAAACCATAGTACAAGTGTAACATGAGGAATTTATGGCAATAGGAGATACCGGCCAACAACATTCAAGATGAGCAATGGTATCGAGCAGCCTTCATGGAGAAGGAGAAAGGCACTAAGTGCCATTGGACATTGTCCCGCTTATACCAAGCTGTATGTATCCCCAGAGCTACAACAATACCAAACCTGGTATTTGCTGCGGTAAAAACTATGATGTTTAACACTGGATGATATTAAACATAAAGACCAAAATCGCTATCAATATCCATGCAGAGACCATTCAGAAAGTTTTCAGAATTCCCAAAGGAGAAGAGGAATGGGACAATAAGACCGTCCTTGCCAGAATTAATGAGAAAAACGACTATACCAGAGCACAAACAAATGCCTAGACGACCATGAAGGAAATCCGCAAAGCTTAACCATTGGATGTGATCAAGGACGATAAGAACCGAAGTACAGTCAAAATGCTATGTCGCATGTTTGGATAGAGGACTGTAGGAGGTTACCAATTGAATGGATTTATTTGATTCCCACAGTATGCCTAGCAGGTAGGTGGATTGAATGAGTGAAGATTATATACGAGGTACTCCATCAGCAGCACTTATGGTTAAGTTCACAAAATTCCCAAGACTTTTCTATGTACAGTTATCTTTTCTCAATAGTTTTTTACTTTCTGGAGCCAAATTTGTCCCATAGAAAGATAGAAAATGAAGCTCTACCCAAAACCTTCCATTATCCTTTGACATGGAGACAACACATACGAAGACACTACAGCAAGGTGGAAGATGATGTGGTAGATTGGTGTAGACAGATCAGAGTGTGGATGCAGACAACATCCCAAGGTCTAACACAACTCGTTGGTTGTCTGTGGAGAAAATCAAACGCTGGTTTGAAAGACCAACATATTCTACAACTCGATGGTTGTTTGTAGAGAAAATCAAATACTTTCAGACCAACATACTATACAACTCGATGATTGTCTGTGGAGAAAGTCAAATACTTGTTTGAAAGACCAACCTATTCTTACTTCTGGGTCTTTGTTTTTCCTGGGAACCCAATGGCATTATCGAAGTCTGTGCAAACAAAAGTTGCAATAAAGGAAGCGGTAAGATAAGTCTCGACGACGAATTTCTTCTTCGATACAAAAAGGAGAAAAAGGGTCCCATATGGATTACCCCTTGCATTATGTGGACAGAGATTGAAGGACCAGAACTAAACTTTATCATTCCACGGCTAGAGCAGTATGATCCCTTGGAAAGACTAGCTGATTTTTATGAAGACAAGGGACTGGTATGGAAGCAGACACCTTACCTAGACGGGGAGTATAGGCACGTCCAGAGGGTGGACATCGAGGCTAGCAGTCCAGCAAAAATAATATACAGGATGCCAAAGGATGAGACTGATGGATCGAAAATAGTCGACACAAACTCCACATGGTAAATCTCCTAGGAGATAGAAGACAGCGGACAAGAAGGATCTGTGCCCCAATGGGTTCTCATTTGTCCTGAGGACTATGAGATCATGGGGACGTAGGAGATAGATCAAAACATAGTTAGTGTTTACAATGATGTTTATGTAGAAATTCCCAACCCCAGCTAAATGTTGTCCTTATTATCTCAATTATATAGATAATTCAAAGGCATAAATAGTATAAAATTTAAATAAAGGGTTGTTGAAGCAAAGGCAGGAGCCAAAGCAAGAGTTGAAGCACCAATTTCTCGAGTCTAAGCAGCATCAATAACAAAGGTTGCAGAGCCTATTATTTCATCTCGAGAACTATAAACAAGGGTAACTAATGTGGGGTCCTTCACTGAATTTAAATTAATGCAGAAATTAATTTCAGATCTTAGCATCAATCACACAATAGATGAAAACCATAGTGGAAGCATAAAACAGTTTCCCACATACACAGGTAATTTCTCCTTCAAAATCAACTTTTCATTCCTTAATCAAAGCCTACAAGGAAACCTCCACAAGTTTCTAAAACAACAGCTGCACAGTTATCAAAATCACCTCCCACTGAGCTATACGGCCTGCACACAAAAAAAAGACAGCAGTTGTACAGCCACTGTACAGATCCATACGACTGTATGGATCTACTGTGCAGATCCGTACCATTGTACGGATCTGCTGTACCATTGCCTTTTCAACCTACTGAAAACCTGCAAGTCAATCCTCATCCTGCTATGCGCTGCTTTCTCTCCTCTAGTCATTCAACCTGCTCAACTGTTCAACTGTAAAGAATACCTCTCTATATTATCTTATTTATGCTTTCTGAAACCCTAATCTGATTTTCAGATGTACAATTGAGATTCAACCTAGTCTGAGTCATTCATGCATTAAATGCTCTTTATTAAACTCAACTAAAAAACATAAGATATTTCACTTTATCCTAAGTGAATTACAAAATAGAAATAGTGACCACTTTTCCAAAGTGGTCACCAATGAAATGTCTCGAACCACTTCCTGCACATTCACACTGAAACCTATGCAAGAAGTTCTTCCTCAAGCTACATTTCTCAACAGTTAACAAGTGTATAGAAGAATGTGTGTAACTAGTTGAAAAGCAAGATTGGGATGACCCAATTATTTGAGGAGGGTTGAACGAGTTGCAGGAGCGGAGGCAATTTACTCATAACTCGAACCCTCCCTCTTAGTGCCCATCTATGTGGTCCAGTAAAACAGACCTTCAATCCGATGCATGCCACAGGCGAGAATTTGAAGCTAGACTGTGTGGCAATACAATGGATAGATTAAAACAATGATGAAGTCAGCTGCTTAATTAACCGTTAGGTGAGACAATAGAGCTTACTTTCTTGATTGGGGAGTCGAGAGAAGGAAGGACTTACTTACCAATATATTCTAATATTTTGCCATAAAACTGATCGAACCCTTTGATACCTCTCTTTTTCTACCTAATAGTAGATTCTACAAAATAGTAGAGTTTCACCTTCCCTTTTCCTCAACGTGGGCTACTAAGGTGGAGACGGGAGAATCCGGTTCCAATCACCTGCCTATAGGGGAGGTAGGTTCTTTACCCTCCTTATCCCTTGGGGGCAAAACCCATGGAAGCAACAACGAGTGGTTCCTTTTTCCTTCCCCACGAACGCTAGTGAGTGGATTCTTAGGGCTTTCTTTCCTTTCATAGTTGGAGTAATTGGACTTACAGTGTCTGTACTCTGACTATGAATCCTAACCATTAGGGCTTTCTCCTGGATAGATAGATTTCATGTTCTGGCTTTCCTAGGTGGGTGAAACTATCTACAAAAGAGAAGATATTTATTTTCACTGGCTGGTTTTTCAGGGTGTGGTCCGCAAGGTCTGGTTCCGGTCTTTCCCCAATCTGGTCTTTCCTCACCCGCACCATTAACTGCACTCTAAAGGATAAATAGTTGCTTTTCTCTATGCTAGGAGATGGCTATGTATGTGACTAGAAGGATTGGATAGCTATGTATGTGACTAGCGGTGCTACTTTTCAATTGGTGGTGCTTTCACTGGTAAACGGATGAAACCACTGCCTCTTCCTCTGCAAGGTAAACAAGATCAATTGTATCAACAGGGGGCTAGCTCAAATGCGGGGTAAACTTACTTGGCGTCTGTTGACGAGGAAGAAGCCCACGCCTATGCCTCTGCAACCTTTGCTTCCACCTTTGCCTCTGGTGCTGGGCTATAAGTGGTTTTAATGTAAATAAGAAATATGGTTTAACGTAAATAAGAAGTAAGTCCCCCGGTCTACGAGTAGGGGTGTCGTTCGTTCGTAGAAGTGTAAACCTGTGATTGTGCTCTAACGTATCCAATAGTAACAGCATGATCAAAGTTCTAGTTCAATATGTCTTGAGCATAGGGGTATGTAATTGAATTAACATTAATTGGGGCTATTACAACATTTAGCGTGGAATAACCGAAGGAACTGTGCCAAAATCCATCATATGTATGTAGTAAGCACTTGTTTACCGAGCTTGAACCATCCTCTCTTCCAGATTCAAAGCGAGTAGTTTAAGCACCACTCAATGTCCTTTGGTTTGACAAAAGTGAAGGAACCAGTCCCTACACGATACTCGATACTCTCTAACCTCGATACCAATACTTTGATCTACTCTCTACACTTGAACAAAGGAGATGCCAAATAAGATATGGTTGCTAAATAGACAATGGATATAGAACGTGTCTAAGAGACTAGGCACGTGGAACCTCAAAAGATGAGGTTGGAGGAAGAAGGAAGGCAAATTGAGGCACAAAGAGCCAACAAAAGAAAAGCACGAGCCACAAGACAAAAAGGAAAAGGACATGCAAGTTCGCCCAATCAGAGACCAATGGAAATGAGAAGAGGACACCCATAAATGAAAGAAGCCAAAAGGACATGCTAAAGAGCAAGGAGACAAGACGAAGAAGAAGAAGAAGAGGGTCAAAAGATAGGAAGGACAAAGTGAGGGTTTAATTAATTTATGTTAAGATGAAGAACAAGACAAGGATTGGACAACTCTAGTAAAGATAGTAGAGGAGAATACCATAGGGCATGTTGGAAACATAATCCGTAAGGGTTATGATATTATTGTATTATTCACTTGATACCAAATATGAAAAGACACAAGTGAATATGAACAATCATCGAGAGTCCAAGAGACCTCTTGGAAGACGAATCTAAAGGTCAAGATAATTTATTTATAGATGTATCATATAAATGAGAAATACAATCCATGCTTATCTCCAATTACGCAATCTAACAATGGTATCATAGCTCATTTAGTCTTAAAGGCCTGGTAATTCCATTGTAGTGTCCCATGGGAGGCCATTCATGAGCCAATAAAGAAGAGTTGCAATGAAGAAGAAGAAACAATGTTAGAAATGCACACAATCCAAGGAGAAGACATCATTGAAAAAGAAATTCATTGATTTTGGAGTGCATGTTGATTCGTAGGACAAAATCGAATTTCTCCAACTTGAATCACAACTCCAACAAGAAGAAATACAACAAAAGAATCATCATTTTGAACTAGTCCTTCTTCAGAACAACTCTCTTTTTGTATTTGAGAATGATTCCTATCAGCAACCAGCATATGATCAAATCAGTGAGTTAGCTTTAGATATAAGTGGAGATGAAGTTCAGTTTTCTCTTTCCAAGCCAATCATCAGACTTTGGGAAGAAATCAGAAACAACAAACAAAGAACACGTATTGGATATGAAAAGGAAGTCACCTTTCATATTCTAGATTATACCAAGCTGATCCAGTTCCAGAGTGTCAGATTTCTACAATAAGGTTCACAATCAACAACTCCAGTTCAAGCGTAGATTTTGAAATGCCAACATTGTCATCAAGTTGGCCACATGGAAGGTAAGTGTTTCGATCTTCATCCTTGTGAGCATTGTGGAAAGCACAATCACCCTTCAAACAGATGTTCTAAATGCAAGAAATCTACAGTAGTAAAGAACCACTACGGGTGGATGACTTCTTGGGAATGGTCATTGACAGTCAAGAAGATATAGCAGCCATGCCGCAAAATTCATTCTCAGGTATTGATGTATCTTGTAGTGAAAGAATTTGGATCTTCTCACTATGTCCTTGACAGGGGAGAATAACATCAACAATTGACAGTCAAGCTTCAAGTTTCAAAGTCCTATCAATCGAGAAGTAACAAGCGAACGTGACAAGCAAGTGTGATTTGGTTTGTGGTCATCCAAAACCACCATATTGGTTTGTGGCTTTCCTTAAACCACCACTTACTAGAAGACTTACAGCTTTTGCTAGACAACGACTTGTGCTTTTCCTTAAACCTCCATTTAGTAAAAGACTTCAACTTCTTCTAGAGAACAGTTTATGGTCATCTTTAAAGAAGCATTCGAGAGCACTTCCAATTAGCAGAAGACATCCGCTTCCAGCTTCTAGCTAACTTAGGAAATGTTCCAGGAACCAATGAGCCTTCGAATCAAGTTCCAGAGTTTGTGGTCATCCATAAACCACTAGATTGGTTTGTAGTCTTCCTTAAACCACCTTCACCATTTAGTAGAAGACATTAGCTTCCGTTATCCTTTTGGTTTGTGGTCATTCCAAAACCACCAGATTCGGAGAGCACATTCAGCCATCAACAACTGTCCACTTCTAGATTTCATCTCTCTTATTGGACTCACATACACCCCTTCGGATTAAGGGGGTGGATGTTGGAAACATAATCTGTAAGGGTTACGATATCATTGTTTTATTCACTTGATACTGAATATGAAAAGACACAAGTGAATATGACCAGTCATCAGGAGTCCAAGAGACCTCTTAGAAGACGAATCCAAAGGTCAAGATAATGTATTTATATATGTATCGTATCAATGAGAAATACAATCCATGCTTATCACCAATTACGCATTCCAATAGGGCATAATCCCAACCTTCTACCAAAAATGAAAAGGAGAGAAGAAACACCAAAATACTAGGAGATAGTGTCGTAGGACACTGTACAAAAGATGCTCAATAATCTCAAAAAAGGAAAGCAAAGGATGAAAAAATACAACGAAAGTAAAAGAGAAAAGGAATTGGAAGAGAAAATGAAAACAAACCAAAAATGGAACTAATGAAATAAGGAAAAGTTTGAGTAAGACAAAGAGTGTTCGATTTTCTTAAATTTTCAGAGCAATAGATTTACCAGTGTATTTAGATCTTCTTTTACATTCAACAATCATATACTGAAAATATATGTAGGATAAACAAGCACAAGAAGACAAAGATTTATCCTGGGAAAACCCCAAACCCGGGGAAAAACCCAGCCAACTTTTCTTAGAGAGAATCTTTCTGATAATACAATACAACCATGAACAAGCTCTATTCACAAGAGCAAAACTGATAATCCAAAAACCCTGATACAAGAACTTATCTCTTCTCCTTGTCAAACCCTAGCGAAGGTAGTTGAGCCACCACACAATACTAGCGCAACTCTTCTAGAGATAGTGCACAAGAGAAATCACCAAGAGTCTCCAAGAAACCCCAGTTGTTGCAGTAGTTGCATCTTCTTCTTGCCTTAGACTTTCACCTTCTTCTTGAGTGAGATAGTTGTGTGAGTGAGTGATCAAATGAGCAACCCATCACTTTATTTATAGTCTTCAAATCACTTAGTTGGGGCCGACTTCTCTTCCTGGAATTCTATTTTCACTTTATTCTTTTCATGTGGGTCGACTTCTCTTCCTGGAAATTCTATTTCCACTTTATTATTTTCCTGTGGGTCGACTTCTCTTCCGGGGTGTTCTTCAATTGTTCAGTGGTCTTCCTTTGACTTCTTGGAATCTTCTTCTTCTCTAAGAAAAGTTGTCCAGGAGGGAATACCTCCCGTTACTACCAAAACATCAACAATCCTTCTTAGCTAGGGAGGTATTCTTCTATGAATTTCTCTTCTAGTAGTCCCAATCACACCCATCCATTTCACTGGCATGGAAAAGACTACCACCATAGTCACAAGACTACGCTGCAAGTATCTATGATGTTTCTCCTCTCCTAGTAGTCCCAATCACACCCATCCACTTCACATGGTACGGGAAAGACTACCACCATAGCCCCATTCACACCTAGCCACTTCACATGGCTTAGGCAAGGCTACGCCATGGTCCCAATCACACCTAGCCACTTCACATCGCATAGGAAAGACCACGCTACAAGTCCCAATCACACCAAGCCACTTCACATGGCATAGGCAAGACTTGTACCGGACTACTCATTACTCCCTCAGTCACTTCACATGACTGACCTAGGAAACCCTTGGCCAAAGGGAGAGTATCTGACCACTGTAGGAGAAACATCACAACTCCCTCTCAATGAGGGTGGACATTCTGCATCACGCCAAACTTGTCTCTGAAGTACTCATACTTCACTCAAAACAGAGGCTTGGTGAGAATGTCTGCTATCAGCTCATCTGTTGATATGTACCAAAGCTCCATTGCTCTTTTCTGCACCATGTCTCGAATGAAATGGTATTTGATCTCTATATGCTTTGACTTGTCATGAAAGACTGGATTCTCTAAAAGATTTATGCAACTTTGATTATCACAATATATCAAAGTTGGCACCAACTCTAGATCAAATAACCCTGCAAGAAACTTCCGAAGCCACACTGCTTCATGGCTTGCAACATTGGTTGCTATATATTCTACCTCTGTTGTATTGAGGGCCACTAACGTCTGTTTTCTACTCAACCATGAGATCATACCTGATCCCAAACTGAAGCAACATCCTAAAGTGCTTTTCCTGTCCACTGCACTCCCCGCCCAATCAGAGTCTGTCTGACCTTACAACTTTACTTTACCGTCCGAGACATATCTAAGTCCATATCCAACCGTACCATGTAGGTATCTCAACACATGCTTTTCTTCTACCAAATGTACATGTCTAGGATCAACCATGCACTGACTCAATGTGTTCACTGCAAAGCATATATATGGCTTGGTGTTAACCAGGTACATCAAGGATCCAATCAACTGTCTGTACATTGTGGGATCAACCAAATCTGAAGAAGAATCACTCAAGAGATTCAAATTCGTAACCGTATGTGTGGCCATGGACTTGCAGTCCATCATCCCGAATCTCTACAGGATCTCAACTGTATACTTTCCTTGCCTAAGGAAGATTTCATCTGGTCTCTGCCACACCTCTAATCCCAAGAAATAGTGCATCAAACCCAGATCCTTCATTTTGAATTCTGAAGTGAGTTCCCTCTTGCACCCTATGAGCTTCTCATCCCCTATAAGAAACAAGTCATCCACATATAGTACCAATATCAATGGGCATTGGGCAACCATCTTCAACCTTGTAGTAAAGGTTGGGATTTGCATCACTTTTGGTAAACCCCAAGCTCCTCAGATAACTGTCTATTCTGGCATACCATGCCCTGGGTGCCTGCTTAAGCCCATACAAATCTTTCTTCAATTTACAAACATGGGACTCCTTCCTGTGGATCATAAAACCTTGTGTCTGCTCTATGTACACTTCTTCTTCAATTACACCATTCAAGAAAGCGGTCTTGACATCCATCTGGTGTAATTTCCATCCCATAACAGAAGCAATAGAAATAATAGCTCTAATGGAAGTGTACCTTGCTACTGGAGCAAATGTCTCGTCATAATCTTCTCCCTCTTTCTGGGAGAATCCTCTAGCCATAAATCTAGCTTTGTACTTCTCTATGTTGCCATCTACAGCATGCTTGATCTTGTAGATCCACTTGGAAGTCACCACTGACTTCCCTTCTGGTCTCGGAACCACTTCCCACACATCATTCTTCATGATGGACTAGTATTCTTCCATCATGGCATCCTTCCACACTTGTTGCTTTGCAGCTTCCTCATAAGTGGAAGGTTTTGAATCAATGATCTTACTCATCAGCGCCACATAGCTGGAAAATTTGTGTGGTTTCTTGCTCTCTCTGAAAGAGCCACGGGGAGTTGCATGTTTTCTACCTCCTGCCAAGTGTTTCGAAGCCATATTGGTCTCTTCTTGGTAACTGTAACTTCTTTGGGTGGATCTACAGGTATCTCTGGCTCTACTGTGTCATTTTGATCCTCTGGAATATGCTCTTCTAGTGTAAAGTCAATCATTATTGCATCTCTTGGAGCCTCTTGCTCCTCTCTGTCCTCATCCATGTGAGACTCTCTAGATTTCTTGAAGGCTGCTTCTTCATCAAAGATAACATTCCTGCTAATCTTAATTTGTCTCTATCCAGGGATGTATATTCTATAAGCCTTTGAAGTCTCATTATATCCAACGAAGGTGCCCTTCTTTCCTGGACGCTCTAGCTTTGTTCTCTTTTCCTTGGGAACATGTATGTACACTTAGCAGCCAAATATCCTCAAGTGGCTAACTTCTAGTTTCTTTCCAATGAATACTTCTTCTGGTGTTTTGTTCCCCGATATCTTGTGAGGAATTTTGTTCTGGACATATACAATTGTACTAGATGCTTTTGCCCATAGATGCATGGGTAAGTTCTGGTCATGGACCATCACTTTAGTTGCTTCTACAATTGATCTGTTCTTTCTCTCTGCAACCCCATTCTGCTCGGGGTTGTAGGGAGTTGTTAGCTCCATCTTAATCCCTGCTTCTCTGCAAAAATCTTTGAACTCATTTGAGGTGTATTCACCTCCATTATCTGACCTCAAAACTTTAATCTTTCTTCTAGAGAGATTTTCTACTAAAGCCTTGAATTCTTGAAACTTATTGAAAACTTCATCTTTTGCTTTCAAGAAATAGATCCATGTTTTACGTGAGAAATAATCAATAAAAATGACATAATATAAAAAGCTACCTAGAGATGGTACCTTCATTTGTTTGCACACATTTGAATGTATGATGTCCATGATCCCCTTGGATCTATTGTTATTGTCACTGCTTGGAAAACTGCCCTTGGCATTCTTGCCAAGTGCGCAACCTTTGCATACTCCATCATGCTCTACCTGCATATCTGGTAGACCTGTAACCATCTTGCTCAAAACTGTAAGGCTATGTAGTTGATGTGAGCAAGTCTTCGGTACCATAGCTTATTAGAGCTAATATTGTTGCATACAAGAGCTTGTTTTGGGTGTCCCTTCAATTTATACAATCCACCCTCTCGGACACCAATTACAGTAGTTGAATCTATACTTGAACCCTTAGGCCATAGAAGGACTTGGCCATCAACAAAAGCTACTCTGAAGCCTCGATCTTCTAAAGTAGAGATAGAAAGAAGATTCTTCTTTAAAACTTGTACAAACAATACATCCTTTATTGAAATAGAGTTACCTGAATCAAGCTGGTAGGAGGCTTCTCCTACTCCTTTTACTGCATACCTAAAATCATCCCCAAGTTCCACTGAAGGGATAAACTCTTTTCTGTCAATTTTGTAAGAGAACTTCGGAACCCGATCATGTGCTTGGAAGCACCACTGTCCACCAGCCAAATATCACTTCCTTGAGTGATGGTACCTATGAGGACTGAGACAAAGACATACTCTTCATCTTTTGATTCCTTTGTCTTCTTCTGAGATGTAGACTCCTTTATATATGTTGCATGTGCATGATGTTTTCTCTTTCCTTCCCCTTGACAACATTGATAAGCAAAGTGTCCCAACCTCTGACAGTTGAAACATCTAATCTTAGATACATCCTTCTTGTGATCTGGAACTGATCTTCTATTTTTCTTCGAACTGTTGTTTCTTCTTTCATTCCTTTTCTTTGCATGAGCAGCAAGAGCTTGATTCTCCTCATCATTGGTCTTTTGTGACTTAGATATCAATCTTGATTCTTCTAGGGTTCAGTCTGACCATAACTTGTCAAATTTGGGCAATTTTCTTCTTGCACAAATTCCTTGAACAAATGCGTCCCAAGAAGAAGGAAAACCATTTAGAGTTGTAGTCACAAGCTCTGCATCATCCACTAAATCTCCAGTAGCTGCTAGTTGATCCTTGATCTGAGAAATCCTCATGAAGTAGGTAGAAATTGTATCTAACTTGTTCATCATCACATTTCTGAGTTGATGCCTTAGGGTTAGCTTCCTGCTTGTGTTCTTGCTTTCCTACAGTCTTGTTAAGGCATCAAACATCTCCTTTGATGTCTTCAGTTCTGATACATTGGGAATCAAGTGATCCTTGATTGAATCTGTCAAGATCCTCTTGGCCTTGATCTCATTCTTCTTGTACTTTGCCTTTGCATCTTCTTCTTTTGGTTCTGGGAGAACTAGCTTGACATGATCCAAGAGTTGATTCTCTTCTAAAATGAGAAGTACTCTATGCTTCCACAATCTGAAATTGTCTACTCCATCCAGCCTATCTTCAACTTTCATAATGGTAATCATTTTTGTTGGTATAAACCCTAGACCCAAAATTTCAACCTTCTTAAAAAGTCAACACTAGGGTTTCAGGATATGCACTAGGGTTAGGGGAGTTGCTCTATGGTGGAGTTAGTCCCAACGACTTTGAAATAAGTTCTCAACGAGGTTGACAAGAGAAAATTGTGCAGCAGCAAATTTTATGTGCATCGGCAAATCCCAAAGTACGATCTTCCTTCCAGTGATTAGACTGTTCTGAAGGTAACCAGCTCTGATATCATGTTTGATTTTCTTAAATTTTCAAAGCAATATATTTACCAAAGTATTTAGATATTCTTTTACATTCAACTACCATATACTGAATATATACGTAGGATAAACAAGCACAAGAAGACAAAGATTTATCCTGGGAAAAACCCAACCAACTTTTCTTAGAGAGAATCTTTTTTATAATACAATACAACCATGAACAGGCTCTATTCACAAGAGAAAAACTGATAATGAAGAAACCCCGATACAAGAACTCATCTCTTCTCCTTGTCAAACCCTAGCGAGGGTAGCTGAGCCACCACACAATACTAGCGCAACTCTTCTAGAGATAGTGCACAAGATAAATCACCAAGAGTCCCCAAGAAACCCCAGTTGTTGCAGTAGTTGTGTCTTCTTCTTGCCTCAAACTTGTGCCTTCTTCTTGAGTGAGATAGTTGCGTGAGTGAGTGATCAAATGAGCAAGCCATCACTTTATTTATAATCTTCAAGTCACTTAGCTAGGGCCGACTCCTCTTCATGGACTTCTATTTTCACTTTATTCTTTTCCTATGGGTCAACTTCTCTTCCTGGAAATTCTATTTCCACTTTATTCTTTTCCTGTGGGCTGACTTCTCTTTCGAGGTGTTCTTCAACTGTTCAGTGGTCTTCCTTGGACTTCTTGGAATCTTCTTCTCAAGAAAAGTTGTTTAGGAGGGCATACCTCCTGCTGCTACTGAAACATCAACAAAGAGGTCACAAGGAAGCAAATGCAGATATGGGACAAAAAGAGACAAAATGATGTGAAAGCAAGGAAGAAAACTCGAGAAGCAAAGAGGAAACCCAAAGAGAAGAAGGAAAAGGAAGAAGCTACAGAAACACGAGAAGTCGAGAAGCAACAGCAGCAAAAAGCATAGCAAGAGGATAGAGATAAATCAAAAAAGATGTAGTTGTAGTGAAGAAAACAAGGACAAAGACGTAGAAGCAAACAAAAGCTCTATTAGGGGATAGAGAACATGACATTGCACATATTGACATAGAGGAGAGTTCATTGCAATTAGGGATTGTTCAACATCTGACAGATCCAACAAGTGAACATTGCAAATTTATGAGTGAAAGATACCAGAAGAAGCAAAGCACTATACAAGAAGCTCATGTCAAATAGGGCATGTCTGATTTTGAAGTGGAAGAAAGGCTAAAGACAACTACATCAACCATTATTCTAGTGCAAAACTGAAATATAAAAGCAAGGAAGGTTGTCAAGGAATTAAAGAAGACTTCAACCAACAAGATGGGTGTCATCTATGCATTAGTGAGTCAAGTTGATGACAAGGATAAATCAAGAAGAGACTTAACAACTCATGTCCTAGAAAAGAGAATGAATATAGGAAGAATGATGTTTTGTGTTTAAGAATTAAATTTAATTTTGAACCAGTAGCCCATTATGTAAATAGATGTGACAAAAGTAAGAAATTTGAAATCAAGTCAAATAAAGTTGACACCAATTGCAAGAGACTCAATAAGAGCCAGGATAGAGGCTATGCAAACAATGATTAATTTTATGAAGATGCAAGGTAAATAGGTACGAATACCATAGACAAGGACCAAGTTGAAGTACAACATTTTCAAGAACAAAGAACTTGATGAAAGTTTGAAAGTTTGAAAAGACAAGAAATGATCTTTAATGATGCTATAGGCATAAGTGCCTTAAGACAACCAAATTGAGGGACATTACACTTAGGAAACAACATTACAACATACAACCATCAAGGAAGTTCAAACCAGAACGCAGATGGTAATGAAACACTTTCAATCATGTCAGGAAAGATTCAACCATTAAAAAGTTGAAAAAGCATTAGATGATGAAACAACAGCATTAATTGGAGAACAGGAAAAGCAATTCAGAGGGGAAATGTCCTAAGTCCTAGACTCATAAGATGACAACAATACAAACAAGTATAGAATCAATGACATAAGCAAAGACGGAATTTGTGACACAAGAAAGGACAACAAAATCAATGCGAGAAACATAGTAGAATCGTGTTCACTCCAAAACACTAGGAAGGAAAGGGAAATCTACATAGTCTCTGCTAGTGCAAATCAGTGTTGCCAACATCGCAATATTATCTCCAACATTGTGATAGTTTCGATTTTTAGAGGGCGAACAATATTATTCGACATTTTTGTATTTTTTTAATTTTTTCGACATTTTCCGATATTTTTTTTTCGGATCCTCGGCAATATTTTCGCCAACACAATGTCAACAACAATAGTGCAAATGCATATTCAAATGGAACCCCAAGAGAAGGCAATGGACAAAGTACATGAGACAATAGTCAATGGACATTATGAGAAAAGCGCAGATGTACCTAATTAGCCACAAAAGGTAGAAGAAGAAAGAATAGCGCAAGGGATAGAGGAAGGAAAGGATGTAGAGGAATCGAAAAACAAAGATGAAGGAAAGAAAGACGCAGTTGAAACAAGCATCGAGGATAAGGATGAAGAGTGACATGCAACTAAACATAATGAGGTGAGGGAAGAGAGAAAATATAGCACTAAGGAGGAGAGGAAAGTGAAAGATAAAGCAATGGAAGAGACAAAGGTAGAGGGCAAGGAAGAGGAAGGGCCAAGGGAAGAGTCAACAAAGGAAGTCACAATGGGGCACAAGACACATGTGTAGGAAGGAAGAAAAGAGGACACAAGGAAAAAACAACGTGAGGTAGAAATAGTAATGCAGTGACCAATAGGAGGACAAAGTGATGATAGAGGAAACTAAGGGACGTATTTTGAATTGTTTACACAAGATTTTGCACTTTTTACAAATACTCTTTTGTAGCAAAATTAAAAAATTTGAATAACAACAGGGTAGCCAAGATGCTACCAGTGTTAAAGGGGTAGAATAGTTATAAGGGTTTTAGGCTAATGATTAATAGTGATTCTCTGTATGTATTGAATGATCAAAGTTGACCTTATCAAAAGTAGTTATGCACACTTAAGGAGATGCAAACTTGATGGATACGTAGTTAGGGTATCCATTGTGCATATAAGGACACTTAAAAATCTTGAATAGATTATTGATATTATGTTGTTATCCGAGCGTTGTTATTTCCTTCTTGAGATGTATTGCTTGAGTCAATGTATTATAGCATGGACATGGACAAATGTTATGAGCCATCCTATTCATTAACTATGAAATATCCAAAAGAAATGACAAGGTTGAAAAATCCATAAAGGATAAAATAATATATTGTAATATGAAAATGTGAATAATGTGATGAATGGTACAATCACTCATGACATTTTAAAAACATTGAATAGTCAAGAGTGCCAAGGGACATGACTTATGATCTTTAATTATTATTATTAAAATTATGTAATGTAGACTGATGAACATTACATGTCCTCCCCTTTAAAGGATGCTTTGTCCTCAACGCATGGTTAAAAAACAAGTATATCTTCATCCCCACCTTATACTTCTTTTGCTTGAGGAGCTACTCTTGATGACGTGATGGTTGAGGAAACAAGATGGTAAGATCTTGGAAGTTCTAAATAACATTGTCACATTGTAAATGGGTCAATCCAACCTAGATTGATTCTTTGTGGCATAGTATGGTGAGATATTTCATTAGGACTTCTTCAATTGTGGTTCTTAGTATTCCCTGGAAAGCAAGTCAAATTTCAATCCTTAAATTTAAGAATGAAAACCAAATTTTGATTCAAGTGATGTTGGCAAGTCAATTATTCCATGCGACGAGTTCTATAATTTGGGTAACAATTAATTGTTGAGCTTCTTTATGATATACAAGAATGGAAAACTTATTGATCTTCAATTGTAAATGGATCTATAGATGTCACCTCATCAATTGATGCAATATTGGATACTTTGATGATAGATAAAATTCAATCAATAGCAACACATGATTTTTCCACTTCCACTAATTCGATGATGGTTTCCCTAACCATAGTTTCTGTTGAAATATTGTAACTTCAAAGAATATTCTACCTCAGAGAGAGTTGAATAATATTATTATATTATATTTAATTAGGCTCTATTGTGCCTTAGTAAAAGTCGACCTTATTGTGCCTTGATAGTTAATTGTAAATTAAGAGGGTGAAGTGACAGGTTGGCCCAGACCTAATTATAGGCTAGCCAGACCACTATTTATAAGAGAGGCCAGTGCCTCATTAGGACACACTCACCACACTAACTCTGCAGCTATGAAGAAGTGTACAAGTCTTGGAGGAACTGCTACTGCAACTGGGGGTGACATCAAGGAGGGTTTTGTTCTATCTCGTGGTATTTCTTGGTTAAGTGGTGCGCTACTCTACCTAGTGAAGGAGTAGAGGAGGATCTTTTGTTCGATCTTTGGTCTATTTATATTGAGAAAGTTTTTGCTAGGTTTTCTCCCCCATGAGGGTTTCCCAAGATAATTTGTGTGTCTCTATTGTTTATGTGATTGCCTCTCTTTTAGTGATCTTATTTATGCAGCTAATGTGCTAAATGATTATAATAACAAAGAAGAACTGTAACTGCTAGATGTATAAGTAAAACTTCAACAGTTTGTACCATCGCTTATACAATTATTATTGATTCCACTAGGTCAGTTGACGTCTCTCTATCAATTTTTGAGATTGAAATATCCTTGCATTTTAATCTTTTAACCTCATTAAGCAAGGTTGGACTAACTTTTTAGACGAGCAATTTCCTTGTCCTTGCCTAATAAGGCTGTCAATTTTTTTCTTGAGATCTTCCTTCTATTGGGATTCCTACTCACGTTGGGTTGCCACAGGTTCTCAAATTGGTGCTTGATCCTTGACTTTCATGTTATTAATTGTTTCTCAACATCTTCGATTTTCTTTATTTGAACTTCATTTGTTCTCTAATCATTTACTATTTCGCCATTTTAAAATGTTGAGTTCAATAGTAAAAAGGTGGTTCTCATACAAATTATATATTTCCAAAGTTTGTTTTGCAAAACTCATTTGAATTCTTCAAGTTCCTTCTTCAATCATTCACACTCTCTATTATATAAATGTTCCACAGTTGCAATAACACCTCTTTTAATCTTCTAAATGATAGTGATGACTATTGGTACTCCTATTTTGCCAATTTGACACTAAGTGGACATCCCACAAGTTATATGCTTTGAGTAATGTCCATTCTTCAGACTTCACTTCACTTCTATAAATATATATTTTCAAAATCAAATTGAAAACATCCTTGGTAACTTTGAAACCTTGTCCTGATACCTTTTTGTTAAAATCCTACACAAAAGAGAGATGAGAGAGAAAACAAAACAAGCACAAGATCAACACCAGCATTTACCATTGAACCTTTAACCAAGAAAACCAACATCAAAGATATATCTTCATTAACCTTGGCTAATCCAATCTAGCCCACCAACTCAAGCACATTACAACAGAGACAATAAGCCACTTAAATAGGATCCATTCACATGAATGCCATGGGCTAAAACCGTGTGCCACTGTAAACCATCTATGTTAAACCCACCCTTGACGAAGTCAAGATTAATCTAGCAACACCCCCTTTAAACATGACTTGGGGTAAAAACATAACCCCTCTAAATTTATGCAGGAATACAGGATTATTCAAACAGGACCCCCATAATTCTATCTCCAGAGATCTAAAGGCACAATTGGCCCACTTCCAAACCTTACACCAATGAACAACAGAATCAAGATTCTCACATGCGATGTCTTCATGTTGTTCCCCTGCTAGCCTCAGTGTGCTTTCACCAAAGCTCCACTCCACCTCTATCCTCGAGATGCCTTTCTAGTTGTTACGATGTTAACCTCTAGATTTTCACCCTTGAAAATCATGAGGGTTGAGAGACAGCATAGTCTATTTTTGGCTAGCATTCAAAGATTTTACCCAGATTGAGCACTTGTGTGAGCCACAGGTTGGTTCCCATCAAAGATAGGTACAGATCTAGTTGGTGGTTGTTTTTGCTTCAGATAAAAAGCTAACATGTTTTCACATGGATTTGATAGAGATTGTTATTTTTAGCAAGTGCCCTACTTTTTAGGAGACAATGACCGAAGACTCGCATGCCAGTTTTGAGCATACAATATTGTTCCTTGCATGATTATGAGCCCAATGACACTTTTTCCGAGGATCATGCATGTTGATTTTTACTTAAACCCATAAATGATTTCCACTTCCAATAAATTTACTTCAAACAGATTATTTGCACAAAAAATAAGAAGTCCCAAATCTGAAAACTTACGAATGGAAATACACTAGATTTACTCAATGAAAAATGCATAGCGGAATCATAAACAGCACACACATTGGACACAGATATTTCTGGTCAATGCCCCTGGAAAAACCCCGAAGGGAAAACCAGCCAACTGAGAGAGAAATTTTATTATGGTCACGAAGAAAATTTCTAGAAAGTACAGCAATTAATGCACCTCGAAAATCATGCCAAACTTAGTAAATGCTTGTTGCAACCTAGGAAATTGTGCCCGACAATTGGTACGTGTATGACCTCAACCAGAAATAAATGTTGCGGCCTGCCTTGAAAACCATGCCTCTCACACGTGTTGTCTTCAGCGTATGGCCTTGTTGTAAATATGATCGTATAGCCTAAACAGCATAGTTGTACCCTCCTTGTTGTACGACTCTCTTCCTCGATTTTTGTGCACTCAATTTGCCTTGGGATGCATGCTCCTTCTCTAGGAATTTCGCCCTCCCTTCTCTTGTTGCAATCTCTCTTTTCTCTCTCCTCTTTCAGCTTCTCAAAACTTCTCTTCGCTCAATATGTGCTTCTCACTCTCCTTAGATTTTCTTTTATAATCCAATGTTCCACCAAGTTTCTGAGACGGGGGTGCACAAGAGCGAGGAGACGCACAGGGGGAATGTCTAGAAGCACCCCCAGATTTTGGGGAAATTTAGTGGGGACAGGGGGACGTCGAGGTCCCTAGCATAGGGGTCCCCATCTCTAAAATTATAAAAATACTAATGATAAAATCCCAACAATCACAATTCAACACATGTAAATTCATCATTGTGCAATGTAAATAGTAAAATACCAAATAGTAAACAGTAAACTAGTACTATATTCAAATTTGTAAATGATATAAATAATAAACATGATTCACATTCTAATTCAGTAATGAAATACATTGATTCATAAATCATAAATGAAACAGATATAGTAGTAATATATTGTATACATTGATTTAAATTCATCATTCATCGTTCTAGAGTCTAATTACTAAATTAGTACTAAGCAAAATATTAGATACGGAAATTTGAAATAGTAAATTGAAATTACTCAAACTCAAAAATAGTAAATAGTGATGAGTCAAAGACTCAATATGAGGTCATCAGTATCTAGAGTCGGGACTCAAAAGTTAAAACTGAAAATTAACAATGGGCTCAAGGTCAACGGAATCACTCACGGGCTGAAATATAAAATGTCAAGTGAGCATAAAGCAATGATAAATCATAATTATAAGTAGCCCAGGTAAATATGTGAGGTAGGGTTTTTAACTTTTTAATAAATTGTTTTTGTTTTTTTTAATTTTAAGTCTTATTAGGAAAAAATTTCGAGGGGATGCCCAGGAGTCCTCCTTTCGACGAGGTGCATCCAAAAGTTGTTCTTTTTGAGGGGGCGCCCAGAAGCACCCCTTTTGGGGAAACGCGATCCCCACACTGGGGAAACGCACCCCCATGTGTTTCCCCAAAAGAGGGACGTGGGTAAATGCTTCCCCAGGCATCCCCCCGTCCCGAGTGCATGGGAAACGTGGGGGGCGCGCCCCCCACCTTGGGGAACGTGTCCCCGTGGAACACTGACCAAATCCCTAACCCTAGGATCTCAACGATCAATATTAGATCTTGCCTTCCCAAGATCAACGATTGTGACTTAATCTCTCGTTGAGATGACTTAAATCACTGAGTCACTCAACTTTATACAAAAGTCACTTTAGTCATTAATTAAAAGCCACTTTAACTTTATAAGTGCAATTATAAAGTTAAATATCTAGAGAGTGTCGCTTGGACACTTCCACATGCTAGGCACTGCCAATGTAGAAGTACCTGTCCGAGCTACCCCAAAAACTAACACTCCCTCTTAGCGAGGAAAGTACTTCTGGAACCTCTACCTAGATCTGTCTGCAACCCAATCACTCCATCTTTTGTTGTAGTTGCTCCCTCTAAACCAGAAAGATTTCCTGCCACCTGCACTGGATTCTATGTTGAAGCATTGTTCCTTCTCTCCATGCCCTTAGGAGTCTCCTCACACTCCTGAGCATCCAACTATCTCATCTCATACCAACTGAGACTCCTGATAGTACCACCTGTCACTGACACTGTACCTGAATCCAAGATCCCCTTGGACTCACACATAGGCTATCCCAGGAACTTGTATAAACTCCCCTGTCTGACACCAAGCACTGCTGCTGCATCCAGGGTAGCTCCCTCTGGATATATGAACACATGTCCATGCTTGAACACAACTCCATACCCCTCATCCTCCAAAGTTGATACTGAGAGCAAGCTTACCTTCATCTCTGGTACAAACAACACCTCTGCCACTTCCAAAGATCCTCTTAACTCTAGTCGGAATCTCACACATCCAACCCCCTTCACTGCATGCATGGTACTAGTCCCACAACCCACATAATAGTTTGAGTCTGTCTCTGAAATACTAAGCAACATCGACCTCATTCTCGTCATATGGCGAGATGGGCCACTGTCCACAAACCATGCTCCAATGTCCCCAAACTCTGCACTACCACTGCCTAAAAGACAAGCCACAAGAGAAAATTCCTTCTCGAACTTCTCAACAAAATCATCCATCTCAGTTGATGATGATGTTGCTACTTGTGTCTCCTTCTTTCCCTTCTTTTTTGGACACCAGCTTGCATAGTGGCCAACCTTATGACATGCAAAGAATTTCACTTTGTTCATGTCTCTACCCTTCTTCGCATGAAGAGAAACATTCTCCTCGTTCTCATCACCCTTAGCTTGGCTACCTTGAAGAGCCTCCTCCCGATTCTCCTCCTGAGAGATGTCATCCCACAACCTCTACCAGTCAGGGAGCTTCTCAAGAGCCACAACTCCCTTCACAAATGGAGCCCACTTCTATGAGAATGCATTCAGAGCTGTCCTAACAAGTTCATCATCCTTGACTTCCTCTCCAACAGTCGATAGCTCATCACGAACCAGTGATATCCTGGTGAATACGATGTCACTGCGTCAGTCTTGGACATCTTGGTGCTCCTGAGTTTCTCCCTTAGCACCATCTTCTTTTTTTTGTTTCCACTCTGATATAGCTTTATCATAGCATCCCATGTCTCACAGGCATATTTCTTTCTAGACACATGAGGCATGATATGGTCCTTCACAACATCCTACCCTTCTTCACATGAAGAGCAACATTCTCCTCATTCTCATCACCCTTAGCTTGGCTACCTTGAAGAGCCTCCTCCTGATTCTCCTCCTAAGAGAAGTCATCCCACAACCTCTTCCAGTCAGGAAGCTTCTCAAGAGCCACAACTCCCTTCACGAATGGAGCCCACTTCTATGAGAATACAATCAGAGTTGTCCTAACAAGTTCATCATCATTGACTTCCTCTCCAACAGTCGATAGCTCATCACGAACCTGTGATATCCTGGTGAGATACGATGTCACTGCATCAGTCTTGGACATCTTGGTGCTCCTAAGTTTCACCCTCGATATCATCTTCTTGTTTTTGTTTCCACTCTGATATAGCTTTATCAGAACATCCCACATCTCATAGGCATATTTTTTTCTAGACACATGAGGTATGATATGGTCCTTCACAGCATCCAAGAGTATCCTTTTGGCTTTCACATTTTTCTTAATGAATCTATAGGAATAGTCTGGGTTTTCTCCACAATGTCCTAGATTTCCTTCTCCTCCAATAGCAATGCAATCTGCTCTTTCCATGGGCTAAAATTCGTAGACCCATCCAACCTATCCTCAAACCTCAATCTGGTAGCCATCTCATCCAACTGACCAACAATACTTTTCACTTCCTTTATCTGAGCAAAAACCCCTGCAATCCTTTTAAATCCTTGTGCCAAAGTCTTCAGTGCCACTCTTCAGACTCTCAGCTCTGATACCATGTTGATTTTTACTTAAACCCATAAATGATTTCCACTTCCAATAAATTTACTTCACACAAATTATTTGCACTAAAAAAGTTCCAAATCTGAAATCTTATGAATGGAAATACACTGGATTTACTCAACGAAAAATGCATAGCGGAATCATAAACATGACACACATTGGACACATATTTATGGGCACTGCCCCTAGAAAAACCCCAAAGGGAAAACTAGCCAACTGAGAGAAATTTTATTATACTCACGGGGAAATTTTCTAGGAAGTACAACAACTAATGCACCTTGGAAATTGTGCCAAACTTAGCGAATGCTTGTTGCAACCTAGGAAATCATGCCCAGCAATTGGTACGACCTAAAAGGCCTCCTCAACCAGAATAAATGTTGCAGCCTGCCTTGAAAACCGTACCTCTCACACGTGTTGTCTTCACCATACGGTCCTATTGCAAATTTGATGGTACGGCATGAATAGTACAGTTGTACCCTCCTTGTTGCACAACTCTCTTCCTCGATTTTTGTGCACTCAATTTTCCTTGGGATGCATGCTCCTTCCTTCTCTAGGAATTTTGCCCTCCCTTCTCTTGCTACAATCTCTCTTTCCTCTCTTCTCTTTCAACTTCTCAAAACTTCTCTTCGCTCAATATGTACCTCTCACTCTCTTTAGATATGCTTTTATAATATCTTAATGACCAAATCCCTAACCCTAAGATCTCAACAGTCAAGATTAGATCTTTCCTTCCCGGGATCGACAATTGTGACTTAAATCACTTAAGTCACTCAACTTTATAAAAAAATCACTTTAGTCACTAATTAAAAGCCACTTTAACTTTATAAATGCAATTATAAAGTTAAATATCTAGAAAGTTTCGCTCGGACACTTCCACATGCTAGGCACTGCCAATGCAAAAGTACCTATCCAAGCTACCCCAAAACTAACAATGCAAGCACATTCTATTTTTAGCAGGTTGAGCTCCAAGCCTCAAATCAAGATTCTGAGCGTGCAATATTGATCCTTGAGACATTCTAAGTCTGTTGAGCCTTTTCAAGGATGACATGTCAGTATTTCTATTTTTAGCAGGTGGAGTACCAGGGCTCGCATGTCAATTCGGATTACATATTTGGAATCCTCACGGAAAATCAAATCCAATGAGCATGATACCATTGACATGCAGTGAGATTCTATTTTTAGCAGTGTCTATTTTTAGACATTTAACATTTGGCGGTGGTCTCCTAGTCATCCTGGACATATTTGGCAATTTCCTATTTTTTAGGGTCGAACCCCTATTTTTAGCAGTTTCTATTTATAGCAATGTGGTCACCTCCGAGGATGATAAGTGGCAAGGTCAGATTCCAACATTTGGCAGTGATGCAGTGTGACATGTGGTAGTTGGGTGGCTTAATTAATGAGGGGGCACACTTTCCAAGTATTAAAGCAAATATTTGGAATTAATTAATGAAAGGTGGCATGTGAATGAGGTGGCAAGTCTTTGGGCGTGTTTGGGCTAATTAAGCCTAACTTACTTTATGTTCCTTCACTCACCATATATACCACTTTCCTTGCATTAAATTCTCTTACACATGTGCCTTATTTCTCCTTTTTCCTTCACATGTGCACCTTATTATTCCCTGCATTCCTTTTTTCCCTATTTTCTCACATTAATGCACCTCCCTTTTCCCTATTTTTTTTACTAACTCCTCTCTCTCCCTATTTTCTAGCTCATTATCTTAATGAGCCTCCATTTTTCCTAATTTCTAGCACATTGTCTTAATGAGCCTCCCTTTTCCCTATTTTTTAGCATTAATGTGTCGTCCTTTTTCCCTATTTTTTGTTGCATCCATTCTTTAATGCACCTTCCTTTCCAAATTCCTATTCGTTAGCATAATTATCCCTATTCTCTTCCTTATTCCCTACTTATCTAGCGCATATTTCCCCTAAATCCCTAAATCCTAGCGCACTTCTTCTTATTCTCCCCTATTTTCTAGGGCATTCATTAATTAATGTGCATTAGCTCCCTTATTCTCCCCATGCGCACTTCCTTCTCTCATACTTTTATTATTGACCTTACCTCATATATCTCACTTTCCATTACCCCCACGCCTTTGTTTATCCCTCTCTTACACGTGTTTCTCTCCCATGCATTGTTTATCTTCCATGTGTGAGTTTATCTCCCTCTTCCACACACATGGGTTTTCCTCATCCTCATGCACACTACTATTAGTTTTTCTTGGGATGCGTCCTCCTATTATTGCATTGAGAAGTGCAACCCTTCTCCTATATATTGAGGCTTCTCCTCATTATTCAAGGTCTGATTTCTGCAGCAGCAGCTCTCTATTCTCTCTCTCTTCTCATTCTTCTCTTAGACTAGCTACTCTTTCTTTGTGTGAAGATAATCATAGTGTTGGTTCTTGTGCTCGTTGATGTGGTGCAATCAACCCTTTGGGGGCCATTAATAATGAAGTGTGGTGCTTATTTTCAAGCTTTCACTCTTGTCGGTATTGTGTTCTCTCTTTATGCACTGAATTGATAGTTCATAACCATTTATTGTGATAAATTCTCTATCTTTTAAGTGGTTTTCTCTTCTATTTCTTTCATCTTTTTCACACTAACCTTGCAGGTCCTTCCAAGCGAAGTTAAAACTATATTTTCCTAATGTCCTGGTGGGGTGTTCACACGCTGTCCAAGACAAATTTGCTGCTGTTTTTGTGTGTTTTCACAGAAAATCGGATCCAAAATCAGCAGCCTGGTACCTAGGGACTCCCCGCTGAGGTTGGCACGCACCAACCAGAATGGAGAGCAGGTTTTCCCATGAAAATTTGGGGCATTGTCTCCTTGAATTAGCCACTTTTCCATCACTGATTTATACTTATATCAGATCTTATTGAAGGGTGAAAAAGTGTGCTAACATGCAGGCAACTTCCTTTGATACCACACTGCCCAAACCATCACTAAACTCTTAGGATCCTTTCTGCCTGTGTGTTGTCAAGCTTCCAAGTTCCCACTTAGCTCAACCCACATTTGTTGATCGCCACATACCTCCTTGCAATCTTCGTTGGCCATGCATCTCCATCATCCAACACTCTTGCATCTCACGTCGACCCTCCTTGGCATCCAGCGTAGTTGCCACAACAATTCCAATCCTTGCAATATCCGACAGCCATGCAATCTCCTCTTTTGTCTCCACCACCGTTAGTTCAGTGAGGCCACCATACCATCACTAAACTCTTAGGATCCTTTATGCATGTGTGTTGTCAAGCTTCCCACTTAGCTCAACCCACATCCATTGATCGCCACATACCTCCTTGCAATCTTCGTTGGCCATGCATCTCCATCATCCAACACTCTTGCATCTCACGTCGACCCTCCTTGGCTTCCAACGTAGTTGCCACAACAATTCTAGTCCTTGCAATATCCGTCAGCCATGCAATCTCCTCTTTTGTCTCCACCACCATTAGTTCAGTGAGGCCACCATGTAGGTGGCTCAGATTGTTAAGCATATCATGAATTTGAATCCTAGGGCAAGCTTTTCTGGCAAATACTACTACCATACAAGACCATACAAACTCCAATCTTGATATCATGTGAGAGATTTGTGTGCCCAATGAGTGAATCAACCTCCACTAGCAACTAAAATCAGCTCTCGTTTTCTATTGGTCAACCCTTATAGATCCACTCATAACTTTACAACTTTACAACAGAGATACTCACTTCAATTGCATCTCCATGCAACCTCTTCCTCTTAAACTTTGGCATCCTTGCAATTAACTTCATGAAGCATGTAGCCACTTCCTCCATCGTGGATTCTCGCGTGGCTTCTCAAAACAGATATCACCATGCAATCTAGGTATCTTTGAAGTGTGTCTCTTGCATATAGATTAAGTCACATTTTAGAACATACCTTCAGTGTCGATCTCCTTCGTGATAGGTACACAACATATGAACACACACACCAGCGTTCACAATTGAATATGCAAATAGTTCATGAACCAATTGTCCATCTCCACACCATGCTTGATGGTTTGATCAAGGCCCAATTTTTCTATGCCAAACACTCAAGTTGCAATCAAATCACCTTGCATTTATGTCATCCCTAGATCCATCTTACACACAACTCAACAATAAGTCCCATCAATTGCAATACCTGGAACAAACACAAGCACACTTCATCCGTAGGTTTTCAACTCACTCTAGCGAATCACTAATACAAGTGAAAAATTATTGCGAGGACATGGATTTTGCAATAAGCATAAGCACAAGAATGTTTGGCTCCACATTTTGGTGCATTGCAGTATAGACTCTTCCAACGGATTTACATCAATGAGAAAGAAACATGACACTTTCAAACACATGTATCCATAAAACATGTTAAATACACAAGAAAAACTAAACATATTTTTATTCCATGCCTTCAACAAGTCCTCTCATGACCACGGTCAATCATAGACACAACTAGCAACTAGATCACACAACTTGCAAGCCTTCCACTTCACACCGTAGTCATTCTACACTCCTTCACTTAATTTCTTTACTCCAAGAGAAGATCTCTCATGACTTCACAAGCTCTCCAATTGCATACGCCCTATCTTGTAGCTTGCCACTCATCAACAAAAGTAACACGCTCAAAGTAACCTATCACGCACATGCTTACACAGTGCAATCATCACTACCACATTCACAGAGCTCTCTCATACCTCCCCGATTCCTAGCATCATACCACTCTCACTAGAGAGTCCAAGACAAACTGGCTCTAATACCATGTTAAAATCCTGCAAAATAGAGAGACTAGAGAAAACAAAATAAACACAAGATTAACACCAACATTTACCGTGGAAACCCTTAACTGGGAAAACCAACATCAAAGATATATCTTCATTAACCTTGGCCAATCCGTCCAACTCAAGCACATAACAATGGAAATAATAAGCCACTTAAATAGGCTTCCTTCAAATGAATACCATGGGCTAAAACCATGTGCCACCATAAACCACCCATGGCAAACCCACCCTTGACTAAGTCAAGATTAACCGAACACATTTTTCTTTACTTCAAAATTGGATAATAACCAACATAGATATGTCTTAACGCGGGATCTATTAAACATTGAAAGAGATCAAAAACAAATCCAGGCACAAACTTATTGAGGCTTAAGGTTAAGATGGATCCACACTGGTTTATTTTATTATAATATTCTTTTATTTATTTCTATTATGGTTGGATTTTTTTTTTTTTTTTTCATTTTTATGTACCTCAATTTTCTTCAATTATTTTATCAGCACTACATTGCATTAAACATCTCGTTCATACTAGATTGTATATGCACCTTGCTAATCTCGGTACAGTTATTTGGAAAAGAATACTTTTTTTCTTAGGCTTACTGTATCTCCACTTAATGAAAAGCCTTTCATAGGGTATGGTCACGATGCTCCATATTATACTTGTGACAATCAACAACCTGATCTCACAAGGAACCTTGGCAATTATTGTGGCATCACATTTTAATTTATTTCTTTGACACAGCAAATGCAGATAAGTTATTACAGTTTTCCTGTGTGGTGGTGGCTTCAGAGCAATCAATTTCTCTTCCTAGATGGCACTTAACCTTCACGAATTTTCAGGCAATTCTCATCGCAGCAGAAGGGGCTCCCTATGCTTGGTCACACTATCGGTACACTCACTTCAACAATGGTGGAAACTTGGTTTTTTTTAATATTGTCTATTAGTTACATCTACACCTAGTATTGTTGGCAATGATTCTTCCCAGTTGTGGTTGCTCCTATTTGTTGACAACTTCAATGGGTATTTTGGTGGTCTGACTAATAAATTCGAATTGCCATAGTTATGATGCATAATCCAGAAAGATTGTCAGCTTTTGAGAATGGCAGAGATTACCAAAAATTTATCTATCGCTATTATTGTCAATTTTTAAGCATTTAATGCATTCAATTTCAGATCTGAAAAATTACTTCCAAGTGACCTCAAACAGTAAACTAGGGCTATTATCACAGAATAATTTTACACTGAAATTACGACAGAAAATTGTAGCAGAACCACAATGATCAGAGAGAAATCATCCATGCACATGAGACACAAAAAATTTCTCAGAAATAATTTTCAGAATAAGTATCCTGAGGACAAAACAGTCCTCTCAGAGAAATTACAACTTCAGCAAAAACTAGAAAAATCTTCGAACATACAAATCTGCAGAAACCTTTGCTGACGCCACAGCCGTACAACTGATGTCATGGTCGTACGGCCCGCATGTGTGGTTGTTCTGTTGTTGTTCATAAGGTTCGCACATGTGGTACGACCAATGTTTTAAAAACCGAAACCAGTACCGGAACCGGTCAAGGGTCCAACCTGAACCGGAACCGGTAATGAACCGGTCAAACCGGTTTCAATGAACCGGTTTTTTAAAAAATACATAAAATATTTAAATTTTAACGAAAAAAATATATTTTTAAGATTTTAAATCATGTTTCCAAAGCATGAGAGACAATTAGAGACAACATATCCAAGATTCCAAAGNGATCGGAACATAAATACATAATCAATGAGGCTCTAAATGGCCTCTACAACATCAAATAACATACTAAGTTAGAGTCATTGATACTATAGGGGGGAATGCCAATGAAAAATACAAAATAGCCATAGGGTAGATACTAGAACCGTAGATGGAAGAATCTCATAGCTCATGAGTCGTGACTGTTAGTAGTCCTCCATGTCATAATCATCAAGATTGGCATCACTACCACTGCTCTCTCCTCCTCCTCCTCCTCCTCCTCCCCTATATCCAATGCAATCCGTGCATTTGTTGATGTGGACTCTGGAGGATGACCCCTCAAGAGGATCACCATCATCAAAAGTGATTGGATCTAGCACTAGTTCATTAAGATCCAAGTTGGCTAATGCCAACTCAACACT
>JASDQU010011800.1:292054-318325 GCA_032191745.1 Picea mariana
TATAAGACGGAGGTTGGTGTGCACATACACTACTAAGTCACTGGACACGACGACAAACTACAAAGAGAAGAGTTCAATAGAAGAGTTTATACTTGAGTGAAGGGTACATTTTTACTGGGGTCGTGACAAAAGAGTTCAACAATCAATGCCACCAACATCGAGGTACATAAAGAGCCTTGTTCTCTTGATTAAATGTCAGTTCCATACCCTCATACATGATAGAATCCAGTGGAAACATTGCAATCTTGTCAATCTTGAAAACTGCTAAGTCTGTTGAATTTTGAATGGGACCTAAAATTCTACTTTCTCCATATAAAGTCCAATGAGGTTGGAACCACTCTCAAACATCCTGAAACAATTAATGGTAATGTTAAAAATTTAAGTAAAAAGATGAAAATGAAAGATAAAGGAGAATGTCATTTTAAGCATTTTACATCACCATTAATTACTACCCTCAGCTGCACACCAAAACACCTTACAACTCCAACTTGCATGAGAAAACATGAGCCATGTACTTCTCTGTTACTTATGTTTTAGGTTTTAGGGGGTTTTAGAGGGTTTTAGGTTTCTGGGACCAAATCAGTTGGTTTGCCGGTTTAGTCATAAACCGGCCGACCGGTTCAGTTTATTGACTGGTTTGAACCGGTCGACGATCAAACCGATCAAACCGATCGGTTTCGATTTCGGTTCAACGGTTTTTAAAACACTGGGTACGACCTGCAATTAATGCATTATACAACCTCACACGTGTGGCCTCTCCTCTCTCTCACACGTGTGGCTCCTCCTCCTTGGCTAAAAAATGAGAAAAGAAATACCAAAAACCCTAGACCGGATTTACCAAAGTGAAAATCCTCCTTGCTGAAATTTTCCTCCTCAATCCCATTTGGCAGGAGTGCTCACTCACTCATGCCAAACACATAATGACAAAAAAAATAGATGTGTGGTGCCTCCTCACATTGCCTCTCCTTTTATAGGAGTCTAAAAGTGAGTTTGGAAGCCCCTACTAAACTCAACATTAAATTAGAATTGTTTATTCCTCCAAGTGGGTGCCAAGCCCCAACTCTACATAAAAGGGGTTTTCACAAAATAAAAAAGCAATGTGAGTGCCAACAAAGATTCCCACATGCCCGACACCAAGGTCAATGTGAGAATACCTCCACGATGTTACAAAAACATCAACACTCCCTCTTAGCGAGGGAGGTATTTTCCACCACTCCTAGCTTGTCCCTGATGTAGACAAACTTCCCCTTCACTAGGGGTTTGGCGAGAATATTTGCAATATGTTCATTTGTGGAAATGTACTAGAGCTTCACAAGTCCCTTCTACACCTGTCTCTGATGAAGTGGTATCTGATCTCAATGTGTTTCGACCTGTCATGAAACACTGGATTCTCCGAGAGTTTGATACAACTCTGATTGTCACAGTAAATCGTCGTAGGCTCCAACACATGACCAAATAACCCTGCAAGAAGCTTGCAAAGCCAAATAACCTCACAACTCGCCAAAATAGATGCCATATACTTTGCCTTTGTTGCACTGAGTGCCACGGAAGTTTGTTTCCTACTGAACCAAGAAACCGCTATTGATCCCAGGTTGAAGAAACCACCAGAAGTGCTCTTACTGTCAACTACACTACCTACCCAATCTGAGTCTGAATATCCATGCAACCTCACTCCATCACCCCCGACATATCTCAAACCAAATCCAATTGTACCCCAAAGATACCTGAGCACATGCTTCGCTACTACCCAATGCACCTGCCTCGGCTCAACCATGAACTAGCTCAAGGTGTTGACAATAAAGCAAATATTCGACTTGGTGTTGACCACATACATCAACGAACCAATTAACTGCATGTACATTGTGGGATCCACCAAATCTAAATCCAAAGCCCCCAGCTTCTTCAGATTGGTGATCATAGGTGTAGTCATGGACTTACAATCCATCATCCTGAACCTCCTTAGCATCTCAACTGCATACTTCCCCTATCCGAGGAAGATCTCACCCAACTACTGCCACACCTCCAATCCCAAGAAGTAATGCATCAATCCAATATCCTTCATCTCAAACTCCAAAGCCAAATCCCTCTTGCAATTGGCAATGAACTTCTTTGCTCCTATGAGGAACAGATCATCAATATACATCACCAATATAAGAGGATCCTCACCAACATGTATGAGATATAGGTTGGGATCCACTTCAGTCTTGGTGAAGCCTGTTCTCTGCAAATACCCGTCGATCCTCGAGTATCATGCCCTAGGTGCCTACTTAAGTCCGTACAAATCTTTCTTCAACATGCAAACATGGGACTCCCTCCCACGTACCTCAAAGCCCTGAGGTTTCTCTAGGTACACCTCTTCCTCAATCAAACCATTGAGAAATGTTGTCTTCACATCCATCTGATGTATCCTCTGCCCCATAACCAAAGAAAGAGAAATAACATCCCTGATAGAAGTATACTTGGTGACTAGAGAAAAAGTCTCCTCACAGTCCACTCCCTCTTTCTGGGAGAACCCTCTCGCCACGAACCTCACCTTGTACTTCTCGATGCTACCATCTGTAGCATGCTTGATCTTATAGATCCACTTGGAAGTCACCACAAACTTCCCTTCTGGTCTCGGAACTATGTCCCACGCATCATTCTTCATGATGGACTGATACTCCATCATGACATCCTTCCATACCTGCTGGTCTCCTGCCTCCTCAAAACTGGAAGGCTCAAAATCAATGATGCTACTCATAAGTGCCACTTAACTCAAAAACCTTTGCGAAGGCCTGCACTCCCTGAAAGTGCCCCTGGGTGTCGCATGCCTCTCTGCATCTCTCAAAGTATTTTAAAGCCATCTAGGCTTCATGTCCTCATCACTAGGAGGGTCCATTGGATCCACTGACTCCTCTGACTCCTCCTAGTCTAAAGACTAAACCCTTGTACGGGATGGACATGTACTCTCCTCAACCTTCGAAGTCTCATGCTCCTCACCATCTATCTCTGTTGTGGCCTCTCGAGACTTCCTGAAAGCCATCTCCTCAAACCTAACTTCTTGACTAACCTCAATCTACCATTGTCCTGGAATGTAGATCCGGTAGGCCTTCGAAGTCTCATTGCATCCCACAAACATGTCCTTCCTCCCAAAAGGTTCTAACTTTGTCCTCTTCTCCTTAGGAACATGGATGTAAACCAGACAACCAAAGATCCTCAAATGCCCTATCTCTGCTCTTACTCTTTTGAATTCCTCCTCAATAGTCTTGTCCTCCAATATCCTATGAGGACTCTTGTTCTGAACATAGATTGTCGTGTTACACGCCTCTTCCCAAAGCAACATAGGTAGATCATGGTCATGCAACATCGCCCTGGCAGCCTCAACTATGGTCTGATTCTTCCTCTCTACAACCCCATTCTACACTGTGTTGAAAGGGCATTGTCAGCTCCCTCCTGATCCTTCCCTCCTTGTAGAAACCCCTGAAGTTGTTGGAGGTATACTCGCCCCCGTTATCTGACCTCAAGACCTTGATCTTCTTCCCTGTCTGATTCTCCACCCGAGCCCTGAACTCCTTGAATCCACTGAAGACCTCATCCTTGGTCTTCATGAAGAAGATCCATGTCCTCCTGGAATAATCATCAATTAAGGTCACATAATACAAGTAACCACTTGAAGATGGAACTGGCATCAGTCCACACACATCTAAATGTACTAGATCCAAGATCCGCTTGGACCTACTATCACTGCTCAGAAAAGCAGCCTTGGCATTCTTTCCAAGTGCACAACCCCTACATACACCCTGGTGCTCTGCTCCAAATTCTGGAAGACCTGTAACCATCCTCCTCAACACTAGCAAAGCCCTGTAATGCAAGTGTCCCAATCTCTTGTGCCAAAGCTTGCACAGACTATCACTGTCATGTACAAGGCCTGGGTTGGCTATCCTGTCAACCTGTAAAGACCACCATCACGAACACCAATGACCTCTGCTAAGTTAATTCTCAATCCTCTCAGCCATGCAAGAACCTGTCCACCTGAGAATGCCACTACATACCCTCTCTCCTCCATAGCTGAGATAGAAAGTAGGTTATTCTTCAACCCCGACACACAACACATCACTCATCCAAAGAGGCTTCCCGAACATCAGCTCAAATGAAGCTATCCCAACTCCCTCGACTGCATACTTGGCATTGTCACCAAGCTCCACCTGCAATCTTGAGTCCTCCTCTGCCAAATTGGTGAGTGACTCATATGATCTTGTCATATGACGAGAAGCTCCACTATCCACCAACCAAGTCCCACTATTGAAAACTATACCAGAAAGGGAGGGGACCAATAAGAACTCCCTTTGAAGCCTTTCTGCAACCTCATCCACCTCTGATGATGATGCATGTTGCTTCCCTTTCTTCCGTCGTGGACATTGTGAAGCATAGTGGCCAAGCTTATGACAAGAAAAGCACCTGACCTTGCTAAGGTCCTTCTTCTTCCACTACTCTGGAGATGCTTCTCCCGCTATGGAACCTTTTCCTTTGCCCTTCCTAGAATTTGCAGCTAAGGCCAGGTTCTCATCATCACTACCTCTCTGCTTGCCATTCCTCAACTCTGACTCTCGACTCCAGAGATCTTTGAAAAGCCCTATCCTCCTCAAATCTAACATCTCTGCTCACCACCACTCTCCTAAGTGGCGGAATGTAGATGCGATAGGCTTTGGACACCTCTCAATATCCAACTAGAATCACCTGCTGGGCTGTGGGATCTAGCTTTGTCCTCCTCTCCGAGGGGACATGAGAAAAGGTCAAGCACCCAAATATCCTGATGTGCTCAACATTGAGCCTCCTACCAGTGAAGGCCTCCTCAGGAGTCATCTTCCCAATATCCTGTGGGGGCTCCTGTTCTACAGGTAAACTGCAATAGCACATGCCTATGCCCATAAGTACAAAAGCAAACTATGATCGTGCAGCATGGATCTCGCTACACTGGTAATAGCCCAGTTCTTCCTCTCGACAACCTCGTTCTGTTGGGGGTTGTATAGTACAGTCATCTGTCTTCTAATGCCATGCTGGGCACAGAAGTCTACAAATTGTCTCAAGGAATACTCTCCCCCGTTCTCCGACCGCAAGACTTTGATCCTCTTTCCAGATTGGTTCTCCACAAGAGCTCTGAACTCTTGGAACCGTGTGAAGACCTCACTCTTGGCCTTCAGGAAATAGATCCAAGTCTTCCTTGAGTAGTCATCAATAAATGTCAGATAGTACTCACAACCACTCAAGGACCTCTCAAACATGGGCCCACACACATCCGTGTGTACTAAATCCAGTATCCCAACTGACCTGGTGTCACTGCTAGGGAATGAGGCCTTGGTAAACTTACCAAGCGCACACCCTCTACAAACATCCAAATGCTCTATACTGATCTATGGCACTCCGGTCACAACCTCTCTTAGTCCTTCAAGAGCTCCATGATGTAGGTGGGCCATCCTATGATGCCATAACTTACATATTTGTTTGTTGTTGTCGTTGCTCGCTACCAATGCATGAAGAGGTTGAAAAAGCAATCTGAACAGTTTCTCATCCCTCAGTCCAATCACTTGTCTTGAGGCAAGTGAAGACCCCCGAGGATGAATGAGTACCTTGGTGCCTCTGAAAGTCACCTCAAGACCTCTATCCTGGAGGGTGGAAACCGAAATCAAATTCTTCTTCAACCCAGGGACATAGAGAATGTCCCTGAACGATATAGGTGGCATGTTATGTCTCTGAAAGGTAACTGTGCCAATCCCAGCAACTCTGACCAATGTGTCATCTCCAAGAGCAATCTCTATACTGACCTTAGTGTCTCTGAGATCAGTCAAATGCTCTCTGACTCCAGTCATATGGCTCGAAGCCCCGCTGTCAATATACCAGATACTGGGTGTTGTCTCAACTGAAGTGCAGCATATGAGGAAAGCACACTCTCTCTGAAACTGTCTGAAACTATGCCTCCTCTGTTGTAGCTGCGGTACCACCCCTCTTCTTCTTCTTGTTGGGGTACTGTCCAACATAGTGCCCGAACTTCTTACAAACAAGGCACTTCATTTTGTTCATATCTCTCTTCTGACCACTGCTGCTCTCTCCTCCACTCCCCTGTGGTGGGGACTGTTATCGCACAGTTTGTAGTTAAGGCTAAAGACGGATGGAAGAAGGTCAAACTGGCGAAACTGAGACTATCCCACCACTGTCACCTCAATGGGATAGCTCTTTCTATTTAGGGAGGTAAGGCCCAGGGGAGACATCCCCGGTGACCTGGGGTTTTGAGAAGGCAAAGGCTTAAAGGCTAAGTGATAATTTCCCCCTCACAAGTCACCACCTGATCAGAAAGTCCGGCTTAATAGCCAATAAAGATAAAAGATAACCGGAAGTAGTAATCAAGAAGTGTACCTACCCGAGACAAAGCAACAAAGAAACTATACATGTGCAAGTTTACTTGTTGGTCAGTACTTCATATAATTAATGACTTTCTGATAATAAGCAATTGGGCAATAATATTGACGAAGTAAATCAATGTTTATACAATAGCAATGATTACAATATCACTTCACAATAAATGCTAAAGAAACTCTAATGATGAGTGGCAATCAATGTAACAATATCAAGACTTTAGAAACAATGCCTTAACCAATCATTCAATTGCTTTAAAGGTAAAACGAATGCTGCATAAAGGTGTTTATAGCATAAAAGGTGGCGGCAGCAATAGGGTTAGTAAGGTTAGTTCTAGGCTAGGGTTAGAAATAGTTAGAGGTTGTTCAAGAATGTTTAGAGATTGTTTGTGATCAAGGTACTCAATACAAGAGGTCTTAAACCAGTGTGCTACTAGGGAAAATGGAGTCAAAAGAGGCTGCAAAGGTTGAAGTACTAAATGTTAATGATAAAACTAAAGACAAAAGGGTTGGATGTTGAGGTGTTGCTATAGCAAGGCCTCAACAATGAAACCCTAGGGGAGAAAGACTCGGTACGGTGTAGAAACCCTAGGCCTTAGTGCTTTCTCCTCCTCCTTTAGCTTATTGGCAAGATGAAATCGGCTAGCTTAAGAAAGAGGTTATAGGGCTAAAGACAAGAGAGTTAGAAGGTGAAGTGTTGCTAAGGCAAGGCTTCATCAAACAAACCCTAGGGGGAAACGGCTCATCAAGGTGTAGAAACCCTAGGCCTTGATGCGTTTTCCTCCTTCTTAGCTCAATGACAAGGAAAAAACGGCTATAGCTAGAAGAGTAGAGATAGAGAAGAGTAGAGATAGAATGTTGCTATGGCAAGGCTCTATCTTACTTCAGCAAATCAAAATAGCTCTTAACTTGGTAGGGACATGAGACAAGGACCTTTGCATGTGCTTGTCACCTAGCATTTTAATGTAGCAAATTATAATAACAAATGCAAGTAAATAATACTATAACCATTCAATCAACAAGTGTTGCAGAAATTCACTTACATAAACCATTCATTCAAGTAGCCAAACCCTAGTTGTAAACCTTCCACCAAGAAGAATTGCCAAAAATGCCAAGAAAAGTCTTCCTTCAACAAGTGCGCCTCAAAATTTCAGCCAAAACCCTAGAATACGGCGTAAATTTTAGAACTCACTAATGTGAGTCAAAGATGATCAAAATATGAGAGTGAAAACCCTCAATATATACCATACCAATGACCTTAATTAAATTTTATGTCATCAAAAGCTCGACAAGGCCAAAATACACAATAATATTGTTTTACATTAAATGTCATAAATTAAAACCCTAATCAAGCAAAAGCAAGACGCCATGCCCCTTCTAGGGTAACGTTAGTCGTTCCTAGGGCAAATGTAGCCTCCTAGAGCAAAATGTTAGCCCTCCCTGGGCTTCTCCAACCTGCCACACGTGCCAAACTGTCATGACTGTCTCCCAAAAAGTCCATGAAGTTGGATGACGTCATGAGCCTCCTGGGTGACATCCTGGGCCTTCCAAGGCCAACGTTCCAATGAAGAGGGCACAACCCCCCCTAGGTAAGGCTCTGCCAGGGTGCCTTTGTGGAACGTCCTACTCTTCTCCGGTGTAAACACCTTTGTCCTGTCTCTGCCCCCTGTTGGGGTCTCAGCATCCATCTGCATGGAGTTCTGAACTAATCATCTCCCCATGTGTACTTGTCCAATGTGGTACCTGTCCATTGGGCATGATCCTGCACGTCAACAGCTACGCCCTCCATGGGCTCATAAGTCACAGGGATCATAGCAATGTCAATCACAACTCATCATCAATATTATTAAACATGTGCATAAAACCTCTTTTACCCCAGTCAAGTGCTCAAAGACATTATACAAATATGCAATACAAGTTTCGAGGAGGTGACAACGCATCCTATTGGGCTAGTGTCCACTAGAAAAGGGATGTTTCCGAAAGAGATTAAATCCAATTCATGTAAATGGGTGAGGTGGATAAGGGATGTCCTGACAAGGGGTGCAGTGAAAGCAGGGAAATGCAGGGCTTACCTGTGGGTGCCTTTGTAGAAGGTGAGTTGCACCTGTCCTGGATGAAAATGTTTCCAAGCCCATTTATGCCTTTTATTCTTTATTCTTTATTGTTTTTTCTTCAAGAAGCTAATCAAGAGACACTGCCCTAGCGTGGTGACCGTTGGTGGCAATGTTACCCACAAGTACTTTCACAGAAATGAGAAGGTTGGCTCGTGATGAGACCCCCTTTCTCTTGGCCATGCAAACAAGAGCCACTACCCTGGCGAGGTAACCAGCTACTAGTAGTGTCATACTGCTAGGTACCCCCTATCCTCTAACTAGGTCTTGTTTTATTATTTTTTATGGGTCCCTCTTGTTTCTTGCTGAGAAGCTTTTACTGCTTTCTCGAGGATCCCTGGGCAAAGCATCTCGAGGTTTTATTTTTAGGCTTTTATCTTTTGCTAGCTGCTTTTACCTTCTGGGCCTTTAGCCCCTTCTTCCCACAAGGCAAGTTGCAAACCTTAAATAATTGGCCAACCCAATGCCTGAACCAGTGTAATGGGGTGGATGAGCGAGAAGCAAGATGAAAAAGTGGTAATATGATGGGAGCGGACGATGACTTTTCAGAAATCCCCCCAGTGGCAACTCAAAACCTATGGGCACAGGCTTACTAGAGCATCCTGTTATTCCCCCCAGATATGGTCAAGTGGACAAGTATAAGATCCAAGCATTTGTTAGAAACAAAAGGAATAAATGCACATATTCAAAGGTTTTGAGGATCAGAGTGACACATACCATGATACCCAAACTCATTACCTCATGGAGCAAGAACCATCTCTGATACAGGACCAAGCCGAAGGTGATGGATGTTGTTGCTGCTGACAAAGTGGAGGCGTTGAAAGGGAGAAAAGATGGGCCCTCCAAGGCCATGCTCAAGTCGATCTGGCTCTCGGTACTCCATGTCTAGGACCTGTGGGCCTCGAGACATGATCTCCTAGTTATCCCTAAAAGTGGGGGATAACAAGGCCCCAAACTTGGGACCCTATCGACCCCCACGATCGGCCTTCTTCTTGCCCTTTGTCCAAAGAACAAGATCCTCATCACCCTGACCAGTATGTTGTTGCTGTTGTCCAGAGGCCTCTACCACAAGTCTAATCTCCTCCTGGACGAAGTCATCCCACATCCTCTCCCATGTAGGCATGACCTCCCTGGCAACAATGCCTCGAACAAATGGACCCCACGGTTTGGTGAAGCTATTCATACTCACCAAAGAGTTAGGATCCACCACCTCTCCGACGACTCCAAGCTCGTCTCTGATCTGAGTGTAGCGACAAAGGAATGAAGACACCGACTCATCCTTGAGCATGCGAATGCCCTTGAGTCGGTCATGAAGAACCATCTTCCGGTTCTCATTGGAGCTCTCATACAACTTACATAGAGATGTCCACATCTCGTATGTATAAGTCTTCCCAATCAAATGGGGTATGATATGATCACAAACTGCATCACAAATGGTCATCTTTTCCTTGTTGTTCCTCTTCCTGAACTCTGCCAACAAGATGGGGGCAGTAACAGGAAGAACAGGAACAGGCGCCTCAACTATGTCCCATAGTTCGAGGTCCTCTAAGACAAAGACCATCCTAGCCTTCCATGGCGACCAATTGCCAGCCCCAGCTAGCCTGTCCTCAACACACATCTGAGATGTTGACATGTCTGTGAAACTGCACTCCCAACTGATGCTCAAACTACAAAGGAATGTTGCCTCACTCCTGTCAACACAGGTGTGAAAAGAGGCAAGCGAACTCCGACCTCACTCCTAGCAAAATAGGTGTGAAAAGAGGTCAAGTCAAATCAGCCTCACTCCTACTCCGTAGGCGTGAAAAGACACTAACGAAAAACTGTCAAAACTGCCCAATTGTTCTCTACAAAAATCTACCCACTAACAACCACTGAATGAGTCAATGGTTGTCCACAAAAATCTGCCAAGAAGATGTATATGACAGCCAACACGTGTTGTCCAAAGTGCTCAAAAATCAGCCACCTCACCTATGATACCATGAAGATTTTCCAGGTCCTATCAAGCTGCCAACTGGGTCTGTCTTGGCCACAGATTGGCTCTAAGTTTCAACTGTTATGTAAATGTTTTGTTACTGTTTTAAGACAGCCAACAGTTCAGGAACTTCTTGCTGATTTGTTACGGTTGTACTTGCAATTTTAGGTGCTCTAGCATGTAGTTTTAGTAACCAAAAGTTAGAACATGCATACTAAAATAAATACAACACACCTAGTGATGTTTACAGCTGAAAATAAGCAGATCTAAAAGACTAACATGCATCATTTTGTACACAGGTATTTTTGGTCAACATGACCCTGAATAAAACCCCCTAGGGAAAACCAGTTTGGGATATATGTCTATATATGAAGAAAGTGAGTGGTGGAATACAACAAGTACAAAATATAAATGAACCTGATACAATAGTAGCTTGATCCAAGCTGAAATACATGTCCAAGCGCCCCCCATAAATTCTCTCAAAACCACCAAAACTGCTCCAGATGCAAACTGTGAGCTCAAAATGGAAAACCCCTCCACAGGAATGAATCTTTGATATGTGGCCTCCCTCTGAAACTGATCCCACTGCAATCTGACAGGTGTAAGACCTCCCCACTGCTAATGCACCTTCCTCAACAAGTGCGCCCTCCACAACAATGAAAGCTCCTAAATAAATAAACCAAGCTCCAAGCTAGATGCCTCCCTCCATGAAAGCATGTGCCCAAGCTATCCTCACCTCATGCAACAAACCTCATCTCCAAGCTCTCTCTCAAACTCTCCAAGTGAGAAAATGAGTGAATGAGCTCTCCTTTGCCCTTTGCGCCCCTCTTAAACCTCCATAAGGAAACCTAAGTATTGGATGGCTGAGATCATCCCATCTCCCATCTAATCAAAGGTTGAGATCTCTCCAAAAGAATCTCACTCAATAATCCACTTTGGGTTAAGTTCCCTAAGTTCACTTTATGTCTCTAATTCACCCACAAAGTGAATTAATAATCATTTTAGGCATAAATGACAAAATTTCACTTTTGACTTAAATCTCCTGAGTCAAAGTGAAATTAGACACAAAGTACAAGGCACAAACTACATAGTACTTCCCACATGTGTTTAGGAGAGCAGAAACACATGGGGAACACCTCCCAAGGTACAAAAACTCAACATAAGCCTCCATGGAACCTCCATGAAAGGAGGCACCCAAGCTTTCCTCAACCATATCCACCATCCTCTCCTCAATGCTCTCTCTCAAACTCTCCAAGCGAACATAAGAGTGAATGAGCCTCTCCTTGCCCTATGTGCCCCTCTTGAACCTCCATAGGAAACCTAAAAGATGAATGGATGAGATCATCCCATCCCATCTCATCTCTAATCAAAGGTTGAGATCATCCCACGATAATCTCACTCACAAACCCACTTTGGGTTAAGTTCCCTAAGTTCACTTTATGTCTCCTAATTCACCCACAAAGTGAATTAATAGTCATTTAGGCTAAAATGACCAAATTTCACTTTTAACTTCAATCTCCTAAGTCAAAGTGAAATTAGACATAAAGTACAAGGCACATGGTACATAGTACTTCCCACTTGTGTTTAGAAGCTCACAAACACAAGGGGACAACTTGCCAAGGTACACAAATCTCAACAAGTTGGATCTTACCATTGGGTTTTTTTTCTATCTCAACTTCATCTCATTTAATGTTGCATGGTCTCCTTTGTTTATTGAGATGTGTCGAGGTCTAACTCAAGGGGCTCCAGCAGGGTACATGCCTCCTAGTTTAGAGAGGCTTAGAACCACATTGTTGGTTAAGGCAGAGAGGCAGGTGGATAAAATGCTAGAGCCTATTAAAGCAGCTTGGCCCTCATCTGGTATTAGTATTGTTTCGGATGGATGGACAAATGCAGCACGCCATCCACTCATCAACTTCATGGTGTCTTCCTTGAATGGACCAGTTTTCTTGAAAGCGGTGGATGCTATTGGAAAATACAAGGATGCACAATATATGGGTGAGTTGTTCAATAAAGTTATTAAAGATGTAGGTGTTGATTCTTGTGTGCAAATTATTACAGATAATGCACCTGTTTGCAAGGTTGTTGGCATGGTTGTGAAAGCTTAAATATCCACAAATATTTTGGACACCTTGCATTATTCATTCCTTGAATTTAGCACTTAAATCCATTGCTTCAGATGTGACATGGACCGGAAGTCTTGTTGAGGATGCATGTCATATCCGCAATTTTGTACAAAACCATACAATGCCCTCACAATCTATAAAAAGTACACACAACTATCATTGTTGATGGTTGCAGATACGCGGTTTTCCTCCTCATTCATCATGCTTAAGAGGTTGAGGGAGGTCAAGGTCGCTCTTGGGTCCATGGTTATTTTAGAGTTTTGGTCTTTTTGGAGAAAGACGGATTAAGCTTCTTCAAAAAAGGTCAAGGATACAGTGTTAGATGATGTTTGGTGGGAGAGGGTAGATCTTACCATTAAGATCATGGACCTTATCATCTCTTTGTTACGATTTGCAAATATGGACAAGCCCATCCTAGAAGAGGTTTATGAGGGTTTGGATTCCATGATTGAGTCCATGAGGACCATTATTTTACAGAATGAGTCCCCTGAGTATGGGACACCAGCAAAGATCTTTTTCACCACCATACAGGATATTCTTATCAGCAAGTGGAATAAGAATTGCACACCTTTGCATTGCTTGGCTCACTCATTGAATCCCAAATACTACAACAGTGGGTGGCTCAGTGGTGGGACTTCACTCAGATTCCCACCTCACATGGATAATGAGCTTTCAGAAGGGAGGAAGGAAGCATTTGGACAGCTATATCAGGATAGAGCATCCTTTGATGAGGTGGAGGTAGGATTTATAGATTTTTGCACTGCCGGCGGGAGATTTTCTAGCTATGATGTGCTTAGAGACAGGGGAGCTAAGAAGCCCCATGCTTGGTGGGAAACTCATGGGGCAACATGCCTTCCTCTTCAAGAGTTAGCCATGAGGATCCTCTCAGGTTACTTCATCCTCTTGTTGTGAGAGGAATTGGAGCACATATGGGAATTTGTACAGTTTGAAGAAGAGCAGGCTTGAGCAGTCCAAGGCAGAGTCAATGGTGTATGTGCACACCAACCTCCATCTTATTTACAGGCACGGGGAGGAGTGGGTGAAGGGAAAGACAAAGATGTGGGATGTGTTTCCTGATGATATGGGTTTGGACGACAATGTTGAGTTGGCATTGGCCAACATGGATCTTAATGACCCAGTGCTAGAGACGGTCACTTTTGAGGATGATATTCCTCTTGAGGGATCCTCCTCCACAGCAGCAGATCTAGTTCCACAAATTGGATTGGATGATCATGAAGAGAAGCCAAAGATTGGAGGAGAGAACAGTGGCGATGACATTGATTTTGATGATGATGACATGGAGCCAGAGGACTACTGACAGTGACCAGAGACAGTCTTGTGCTATGGGATTCTTCCATCTATGGTTCTAGTATCTAGTTCTACCTTATTTTGTATTTTCTAAAGGCATTCCCACCTACAGTAGCTTGTAGGCTGCAGGTTGTAGCTTGTAGCAGTGACTCATGAGTCGGTGTCTATGTAACACATTTTGATATGGATGACTTAATGAGAAAACTGCAGTTTATGGTTTGAATTTCTTGTGTGTTTCAAATTTCAAAGTTTGTCATTATACTTTTAATATTTATCATGATTCATCATTGATGTTAGTAACTAAGTTAGAACTTAGTCCTAGTTGTATGATTGAATAATGAATTTGTATCATCATCATCATTGATGTAAATGTTTACAGTTTTATTAATTATTTCATTTTTGTATGTGTAATTCATAATTTTATATATATATATATATATATAACGTGTCCTCTGTGCCCTATTTCCGGTGGTCGTCGTGCCTGTGTCAGATACTTGTGTTTTTGTGTCCTCCATGTCCGGTGTCCACATGTCTGGTGACTTAGCCTAGCAACGTCTCTCGTGCACAGATCCCCTGCACAAATAGTTCCCAAGACCTAGGAAGACCTCTCAGTGTCTATGCATGCTACAATTGATCATGTGTCCTCGTCTGAAATAGTCCCAAGCTGCAGTTGGACACTCAGTCTAGTCCACTCTAGACCTCTACAACCCATCTTTGCAAGTGTCCTCATCCTCCTGGGTCAAATACCACATACATTGCCATACCTCGACAATGTGCACCTCTTCGGCCCAATGAAGACTCTATCTCGTCAACCTGTCATCCACACGAAGCCATCCCATCTGTGCCAAAGCACCCGAGCTGCACCCATCGCAATTCACTATGACAAGCCATTGGAAGTCGATCCTCAGAGTTGGCAACCCACCACACACCGTACTGCTGCCAACCGAGCTCTCCACCAATCCACCAAAACTCCCAGCCTACCACACCACCAAGCTGCAATAGCCCACAACTCCTCGTCTGGATGGTCCACTCCATGTCTCAAACCAAAGACCATCTAACCTGATGCTACCTGCAACCGTCACTATAGCTCCCTCTCAAAACTAACTCCTGAACACTGCTACAGCTCCCTCTTAGAGCTATCACTTGTGACTTGTCCGAAACAAGAACAAGAACAACACACTTCGAGTGTTGTAGCCAAGAAAGTGTCTCAAGATGATCCCCTCCTCTTCAAATCTCAAGCTCTACCATGTCAATTTTCACATGCAACTCTATGTGACTAATTTCTAAGCTGAAAATTGCTTCCTAGTGATCTAACAGTAAAACCTAGTTGTTATCACTGAACAATTTTACATTGAAATTATTGACTGAAAACATATGCAGCAGAAACAACAAGATCAAAGATGAATCATCAACACATGAGACACAAATTTATAATCTGTAACTTTATCAAATTCAGAAATTCTGAGGGAAAAATTAACCCTCCCAACCAATACAATTTCACCAAAATCTAAGGACAACCTTGTCCTCCAATAACAAGAATCTGAGAACAACCTTGTCCCCTCAAAACAAGAAAACCAAACCTGGAAATTTCCTCTGCCCACAAATCTGTTGCAGACCACTTGTATGCCCTACTGATGTCACCTCATTAGCCTGTACGAACCTGCTCCTGCCCAGAAGACCTTGTACGGATGTACGCAATTCACCTTACTTCAACCCACGTACATACGCAATTTGCTCCACTACAACCCGCATATAGGCGATTTACTTTCCAACAACCTGTGTACATACGTGACTGTGCCTACTTGTAACCTGCGTATTTACATGATTCCTCCCATTGCAATCCGCGTACAAGTACAAAGAACTTGTACAGACACCTCCATACAATTCGCTCTCTTCGGTTTTCGCTCTCCTAGGCCAGATTTGCCACCATGCATAATTTCCCTTTGCTGAAATCACCAAGCCTACTAGCACAAGTGCAGACTCACTTATGCTAGCTCCGTCATATTTCCACACATTCTACACTATGAAATGTCACAATGACCTCTCTCCTTTATATACAATCCTTAGGGGTCATCATAGAATCCCCTCCACAAGTCAACATAAACTTAGACTTTCTTGCGGGTGTGAAGCCTCAACTAAAACCCACAAAACCCATCAACAAACCCATGAAGCCCCCACTCAAATACAAGGGGGTTTCCACCAAACCGAAAATGTGATGTGGTGCCCACGACGATTCTCACATGCCCAACACCTAGGGTCATGTGAGAATACCTACTCGAACCTACAAAAATCAACAAGCACAAGAGTTGTTCGAGAGCTTTATAGAATCAAACTTAGACGTGTATGTGGAACTTGGTGTGGGCACCAAGCATGCACTGAACGGATCTAGGACAGTTCCATTCCATATGGAGTCAGGAAGCATGTTGAGAGTGATGGTCGTGTTATGGGTGCCAGAACTTAGGAGGAGTGTGCTATGAGTCTTAGCAATTGAGAAGAAGGGCTTTGACATACTATTCCAGGATGGACAGGCACTTATCAAGCCTAAAGGATCTAGTTGAGGCACGACAGTTGTTCAAAGTTAGAGAGAGCAACTTGTATCGGCTAAAGAGCTAGCCTATGCGAGCAATGGCAAGCAACAGAGTGACAGAGAATAAGGAGCAAGTACCTCCGAAGGTTGAGCAGCTCAGAGGGAATCAACCTTCAGGTTTAGGTGGGAAGGAGCAACCTTCCAAGTCTGTCAAGGAGTCATGGTACGAGATGGCCATGAAGGATGCTCAAGAGCAGGAAGCTTCTAGGAGCATGTTCAAAGGCAACAAGTCTTTGAAGAAGGGTTTGAATGAGATGGTAGAGATATCTTTCGTTTCAAAGGGAGCAGCCAATCAGGTGGATTGGAGAGCAACCATGGTAGCGTAATTGATAGCAAAGACAGAACCACCTCCAAGTAGTAGAAGTACCTTCCTCACTAAGAGGGAGTGTTGATGTATTTAGCATCGCACAGGTACTTCCACATTGGCTTTGTGTCTAGCATGTGGAAGTCATCACTAATACCTCTCAAGACATAGGGAATTTACTTTAATTGAGTAATTATTAAAGTGAATGACCTTTTACGATTAATGGAGTTTAATTAAGTTAAATTCCTAAGTGCTTGACATTAGTAACTTAAGTGAGTTAATTAAATCCTAGCCATTAGATCTAAAGTGAAGGTGAGATCTAATCTCATCCTTTGATCACTTCGGAGATCTAGGGTTTTGGATTTTGGGTTAACTCAACATTATAAAAGGCAGCCTAAGTGAGAGGATGAGACAAACAAAGATTGAGTGAGTGATATCTCATTGGTTGGGTGGAGAAGGACTTCCATCCAAATGTGCATGGGCAGGGGCCAAGGAAAGGAACAAAGGGGTAGCAAGGAAGATAGAAGCTAACCAGCAAGATCGAAGGACTGATCTTGAGGTTTGTAAGGCTTAGTTCTTTGTTGATTTGTATTCTCCTCAGCTGGTCCATTATCCGAGGACAAGAGCCCGGGATTTTATTTAATAAAATCAACACATGTATTGCCAACTGGTTTTCCTTCAGGGTTTATATAGGGGTGATTTACCCAGAAATATCATGTGCAATGTGTTTGGTTTTCGTATTATGCTTTTGTTGTAATGTTCTATTAAAAACTCAGTCGTTCTTTTAACAGTAATTTGCTTAATGAGTTAATTTACAGCAAGGGTTACTTGGAATTAATTGTCGGGTGCTAGGTTTAGAATTTAATAAGACTTACACTAAAAACCTTTAAAATGTTTCAACGATAGTTTAGATCTTTCATGTGGAATTGCTTTGTACTTGTTCAACATTTAATCATTTACTTTACAAGACCGCTGCATTATTAATCACCATGTATGGTAATTTAAAAAAAAAAAACTCAAATTTCATCAAATCTGAAGCAATGGTGAATTTAATCAACCATGCATAATTTTCTATAAGTCTTGTTATCGCACTGTTTGTAGCTAGGTCAAATGGCTATGAAGTAGAAGGCCAAACTAGCGTAACAGGAACCTATCCCACCCAATGTCACCACGATGGGGAGGTTCTTTCTCTTTAGGGAGGTTAGGCCTCGGGGAGACGTCCCCGGTAACCTGGGGTTTTGAAGAGGCAAAAGTTTAAAAGTCAAAGAAAGTTCTCCCTTCACAGGTCACCACCAAAACAGATAGTCCCAGCTAAATAGCCAATAATGAAGTGTAAGCCCAAAGAAGAACACATGCCCGGAACAAAGCAACAGCAAACCAATATATATGCAAGCTATGATTCAATGGGTTAGTACTTCATAAGACTATCTGATATCAATATATAAGCAATTATAACAATAAAGATTGACGAAGTCAATGTTCGTTAATATAGCAATGAAATAATATCACTTCACCAATAAATATCAAGATGATGGAGCAATCAATGTATCCAATCAATCCCTCATTCAATAAATGCTTTAAACACCATCCAATTGCCTAATAAATGAAAGTTGTTGCGTCAAGATGAAATAACCAAGGGTGACGTCAGCCTTTTAGGGTTAGTAGTTAGTTAGGGCTTCAATTTAGCAAGGTTTTGAGAGTTTGTTTGATCACTTTCACTTCAACGTTGGAGGTCTAAGATCAATGCCTAAGGGTTAATGGAGTCAATTTAGAAGAGGACGCAAGGGTTGAAGGAGACTAAGGACTAGAGGGAAGGGTTCTGAACTGCTGCTATGGCAGGGCCTCAGAATCAAAACCCTAGGGGAGAGAGGCTCACTCTAGTGTTGCTAAAGCAAGGCCTCATGCTCTCTCCTCCTTCCTTAGGTTAACTTGGCAAAAACGGCTAGCATGAAAGATAAATCAAGAGTAGAGAGTGTAGTGAGGGAGAGTGTTGCTAAGGCAAGGCTCTATCACCAAACCCTAGAAGCAGGACGGCCCTAGGTGTAGATAACCTAGGCCTGGGACGTCTCCTCCTTCTTGACTTTAGAAAGTACGGCTAGCTCAGGGAGAAGAAGCAACAAGAGTGTAGCTATGGCTAGGCTCTTTCTTCCTTCTTCAATGGCTTAAAATTTCTCTTTTAGGGGACATGAAACAAGGACCTACTTGTGTGCTTGTCACCTAGGGTTTTTATCAACAAATTATAAACATATGCAAGAATATAAGACTACAACCATTCAATCAAGAAGTTTTGCAGAATAAACACTTACATATCACCATGAAATAGCATGCAAACCCTAGTTGTAAACCTTCCTTCAAGAAAAATGCCAAAAAATGCCAAGAAATGCCTTCCTTCAACAAGTGTGCCTCACTAAATCAGCAAAACTACTCAAGTAGGGCGCAAAAATCAGACCTCACTAAATGAGTGAGTGATGTGTTATGTTAAAATGAGAGTGAAAACCCTCAATATATAGTGTATCAATGACCTTAATTAATTTTAGGTCATAAAAATGGCCGACAAGACCATAATATTGTTTTTACATTAAATTGTCAAATTAAAACCCTAACTGAACTGTAAAAAAACGTAAAAGCCCCTTCAAGGGAGGTGCTAGCCCCTTTTAGGGCAAATGAAACATCCAGGAGCAAAACGTTAGCACCCTTAGGGGCCTCTCCAACATGCCACACGTGCCACTACTGCCCAGTCTGCCTCCAATATGTCCATGAAGTTGGATGACGTCATGGTGAGGATGGGGACGTCATGAGCCTTCCAAGGTCAGCGTTCCACTGAAAAGGGGTCATTCCCCCTAGGCTGGGCTCTGCCAAAGTGCCTCTGATGAAACGTCCTCTTCTTCTTCGGTGCAAAACCTCAATCAAACACTGTCCTGTCTCTGCCCCTCTAACAGAGTCTCAACAACCATCTGATGGGCTCTTCAGCCCCATGGAGGTCCAAACTAATCATCTCCCCATGTGTACCGATCCAAATGGTACCTGTTCGTCGGGTGTGGTCTTGCACATCAAAAACTACGCCCTCCATGGGCTCATTAGTCATAGGGATCATAGCAATGTCAATCACATTTCATCATTAATATTATCAAACATATGCATAAAAACCCTGATCTATCGTTCAACAGCTCAAAGATATTACAAAAACCTACAATACAAGGTCGAAGAAAAGGACAAGACGTCCTATTGGGCTAGTATCCACAAGAAAAGGGAAGTCCCCTGGTAGGTTTCATCCAAGCCATGTAAATGAGGTGATGTGGCTAGGGGATGTCCAGACAAGTGGGTAGAGTGAGAGCCAGGGATGCATAATGTTATCTGTGGGTGCCTTTGTAGAAGGCGAGTTGTACCTGTCATGGATGCAATTTTTTCCAAGCCCGTTCTTGCCTTTATTCTTTTCTTTATTTGTTTTTTCTTCTTCTTCTTTTTTTTATTCAAGGGCTAACAGGAGGACACTGCCTTGGCATGGTGACCAGAGCTGACAATGTTACCCACAAGTACTTTCACAGAGATGAGAAGGTTGGCTCGTGATGAGACCCCCTTTCCTTTGTCCATGCAACCAAAGGTCACTACCCTGGCGTGGTAACCAGATAGTGGCAATGTCATACTGTTAGGTACCCATGAACCTAATAGGCTGGCTCGTGATGAGACCCCCTATCCTCTTGGCTAGGTCTTGTTTGTTATTTTTCGAGTCCCTCTTGTTTCTTGCTGAGAGGCTTTTTATCGCCTTCTCAGGGATCCCTAGGCGAGGCATCTCGAGGTTTTATTTCTAGGCTTTTATCTTTTACCAGCTGCTTTTACCTTCTGGGCCTTTAGCCCCTTCTTCCCACAAGATAAGGTGCAACCCTACAAACAGGTCAATCCAATGCCCGGACAAGGGGAATGGGATAAATGTGCGGGAGATAAGGTGAAAAAGTGGTGGTATGATGGGGGCGGACGATGGCTCTTCAGAAATCCCCCTGGTGGAAAACCAAAACCTATGGGTACAAGCTTGCTAGGACACCCTGTCAATCTCCCCAAACATGGTCAAGTGGGTCAATGCAAGATCCAAGCAATTGTCAGAGATAATAGGAGTCAGATGCATATATCCAAAGGTTATAATGATCAAAAGTAACACATACCATGATACCTAGACCAATTACCTCATGGAGCAAGAGCCTTCTTCGATATAAGACCAAGCCGATGGTGATGGATGCTGCTACTGCCGATAAGACAAATGTGATGAAAGAAGAAAGGATGGGCCCTCCAGGGCCATGCTCAGGTCAATCCTGCTCTCGGTACTCCATGTCTAAGACCTGTGGACCTCGAGACATGATCTCCTAGTTATCCCTAGAAATTGGGGACAACATCTGGCTCCAACTCGGGGACATGTGCTCACCGTAGAGGACATGAGAACTTCAGCATCTCTGGCATAACCTACAAACCTGCTCAAACTCGATCGAAGCATCAGTAACAAAAATGGGGCGATAATGCCACCCCAGCATATATAGACATATATATATAAACTGAAATAAAACAATCAATATGCAAATGTGAAGGCAAACTAACATGAAATGCAAATGGTATAATACACGAAGAATGCCTACTTACCTGTACTTACCTGTGAAGTCAAGTCCCCCCACCTTGGTGGGGTTTAAGGAGGTGCCCGCTAATAGGTAATGGGAGCCTTCTTCCCTCTAAAGTGGATAGGTAGTATGAGTTATCAACCGATTCCATTCCAACTTTGAAGGGTCTGAGCCATGACTGTGTGCTTCCTTTTACATTAGTTGGCTCTCCTTTTTGGGTATCCCACATCCATACCATGTCTCCTTCCTTGTATTTTCTGATTTTGTATTTGATCGTTCCTTGAACAACCCTGGTGTATTGTACTGAGGGAGGGGGGTGGGCTTCTGCTATAAAAACTTCTTGTTGAGACGGGTGGATTTGTACGTCATCTTCATGTTTCTTTAATATCTTTACCGTCCCAATTTCTTTGTTCTTGAATTCATCTAGGAGTTGTTGGTATTCTTCTTTCTTGGGCCACTCGATCTTATCAAAGTCCTCCTCTGTTGCAAAGGGCATATCTTCTGGAGAATACTTTTGAAGAGTTTGTATCATCTCGTTTTGTGCTTTGTCATTATCGACGGGGTGAATAATATCCTGCACATGGTCCCCAATTATTGGCACATTGAGTAGATGTCCTACCATTCCATTTTTCAAAGGTAATTGCAAGAATGTGAGGTTCATCTCAAGGGCGCCACCTAACATTGCACCAAACTTCCTAGATAACAACATTCCCCACACATCTGGGACATCAACCACCACAATGTCAATGTAGATCATCTTCTCTGGATACTCCTTTAGGCGAACTTCAACATTTTCAACCACCCCATGTGTGGGTATTGCTTTAGATTCGAAACCGCATACATTTCAGTAAGGTCGTGTGACCTTCAAACCCACTTGTTGCATGACTTTGAGTGACATCATGTTGGTGCCAGCACCTGTATCTAGCATGCAATTGTTGAGATTTTTGTCGTTCATTGTCAAAGTCATAAAGAAAGGAGGGTTTTCACCATATTGGACCTTGAAATGATCAGCTTGCAACATAATAGGGGGGCCCATAGGGTCATCTGATCCCAAAAAGAAAGTATCAAAATGTTCCTTGATGGATGGGATCTTGATTGCTTCTCTCAGGGGGACATTTACATGCATCTTTGATAACGCCCCTTCGAAGTCAAAATTTAGGTCAACCTTACCAGCCTTGGATGTCTTGGGAAGAAGTATCTCCAGGGGTGGGGGCTTTGCCTGATCAGCAGTAGGTTGTTTCGAGCAGTGTTACAAGAACCGGACCGGAACCGGCAAAACCGGCCAGTCCGACCGGTTCCAAACCCTAACCGGTTCAAACCGGCCTCTCAAACCGCTTTTGACCGGTTCCATACGGAACCGGTTTTTTTTCCTTGAACCAGTCGGTTCCGTACAAAACCGGTTTTTTTTGCTAAGGAGGCCCGCGGACACAAAAGTAAGGTAATTTTTTATTTTTTTTAAAAAATTAGGGTTGGGGGCATTGAGTAAGTAATGGTAATATTAAATTCTTAAAGTAAAAGTGACATTCTCCTTTCTCTTTCATTTTCATCCTTTTACTTTAATTTTTAACATTACCATTAATTGTTTCAGGATGTTTGAGAGTGGTTCCAACCTCATTGGACTTCATATGGAGAAAGTAGAATTTTAGGTCCCATTCAAAATTCAGCAGACTTAACGGTTTTCAGGATTTCAAGATTAGCAGGATTGCAATGCTTCCACTGGATTCTATCATGTAAGAGGGTATGAAACTGACATTTAATCAAGGGCACCATACCCTTTACGTACCTCGATGTTGGTGGCATTAATTGTTGAACTCTTCTGTCACGACCCCAGTAAAAATGTACCCTTCACTCAAGTATAAATTCTTCTGTTGAACTCCTCTTTATCATCGTGTCAAGTGACTTAATGGTGTATCTAGATTCTACACACCAACCTCTGTCTTATTTGTAGGCACTGGGCAGAGAGAAGAGTGGTTGAAGGGAAAGACAAAGATTCACATGGATGCACATGAATATGTATTTGTTTTTCAAAAATTTGAATATTTTATGTATTTTTAGGGACCGGTTTTTTGATCCGGTTTTTTTCCCGTTTTTTTCCGGTTCTGGTCCAGTTCCAGTTTTTGGGGTCGATCGGTTCGATGACCAGTCCGGTTCTTGTAACACTGGTTTCGAGTTCTTTCTTCTGTATACCTGAAATTCTTGTTTCTTTAGCTTTTCTCGTGATTCCTGATCCAAGTTGTTTATTACCGCCATCCTTGTTGATCTAGCTGCTTCCTTCACGGCTTCCTGATGTTCTGCATCTTTGATATTTATCTGAGGAAATTCCATGAAACAATCCATGTTGTTGACTTGTTGATGGCCAGCGTTGTAAGGACATTCATGCTCCCAATGTGCTTCACTGCACTCCAGGCACCAAGGATTTTCATCAAGAACGTTTGTAGGGGCCAAGATATTCGGGACTTCATGATCATTCTTTCGTTTGTAAAATTGGCTCCCTTTCTAAGATTGTCCTTTGTACAGAACCTTGGGTGCTTGGGTCTGAGACATTTCGAGCTTGACAATCCTGCTCATCATTTCCTCTTGATTCTTTATGATGCCATCCATGGAGGCTTGTAACTTGCTGATATTGGTACATAGATTTGAAGTAGGCTCAGCATTGTGTACTATTTCCTGCTTAGTGTCTAGTGTCCCCCTTGGGTTAGCAAAAGGCTCAATTTTGGATGAAAGGAGGTTCCCTTCTATCTTGGCAGCGAGCTCTTGGGCTTCTTGAATGGACTGGGGGCTTTTGTCTCTAAGAAGATACCCTAGTTGGCCATTGAAAGATCTGGTGTAAATATGGAAAAGGTAGTCATCTTTCAGGTGATGGCTTGTGAGAATTCTTTGTAGTAAAGTCTCAAATCTGGTGTGGAACTCCCGAATGGACTTATTTTCATATTTGGCAAGATTATTCAGTCGTGTGAGAAGCATATTAGGGTCTTCTTTGATACTCCATCTTTTGAGAAAGGCCTCTTCAAGTCTATCCATGGTTTTGATGCTTCCGTCGGGGAGGCTTAGGTACTAGCGCCTTGAGGCATCATAAAGAGTAGTGGAGAACAACTTCATGACTAGATCTTCAGCATCATCACTGATGGGGTGAAGCTGAAAGAATGCCCAAAAATTGATCATATGCTCTTCGGCACTGATTGCATCAGTATCGGTGAATTTAGGCAACCACTTCTCATACTTGGGTGGCATTTTCCTAGGGTAGCCTGGTATGGCTGACATGTCTAACGGCCTGAAAAGGGTAGATGACCATTGTCTTTGATTGTTGGTTGGGTTCATTCTAGCGGTCTGAGAGCTAGACATGATTCTTAAAGGAAGGCTCTTCCCGAAAAGTGATTTGACAATAGGAGAGTTCAAGGGAGGCTTCCTTCCGAAAGACAAAGGAGGATTGTTGAATTTCGTTTTAGTTTGTGCAGTCGCCAGATAGTTTACTTGAGACTACCAAAGAAAAGGGAAAAAACACCCTAGTGGAGTCGCCAGGTAAGCTTGTAAGAAAAGGTCTTGAGGCAAGGCTTACCGAAAAGGTTTGTCATTTGAGGAGAATTGACTCAGTGTTCCCCGGCAACGGCGCCAAAATGTTATCGCACAGTTTGTAGCTAGGTCAAATGGCTATGAAGTAGAAGGCCAAACCGATGTAACAGGAACCTATCCCACCCAATGTCACCACGATGGGGAGGTTCTTTCTCTTTAGGGAGGTTAGGCCCAGGTGAGACGTCCCCGGTAACCTGGGGTTTTGAAGAGGCAAAAGTTTAAAAGTCAAAGAAAGTTCTCCCTTCACAGGTCACCACCAAAACAGATAGTCCCAGCTAAACAGCCAATAATGAAGTGTAGGCCCAAAGAAGAACACCTGCCCGGAACAAAGCAACAGCAAACCAATATATATGCAAGCTATGATTCAATGGGTTAGTACTTCATAAGACTATCTGATATCAATATATAAGCAATTATAACAATAAAGATTGACGAAGTCAATGTTCGTTAATATAGCAATGAAATGATATCACTTCACCAATAAATATCAAGATGATGTAGCAATCAATGTATCCAATGAATCCCTCATTCAATAAATGCTTTAAACACCATCCAATTGCCTAATAAATGAAAGTTGTTGCGTCAAGATGAAATAACCAAGGGTGACGTCATCCTTTTAGGGTTAGTAGTTAGTTAGGGTTTCAATTTAGCAAGGTTTTGAGAGTTTGTTTGATCACTTTCACTTCAATGCTGGAGGTCTAAGATCAGTGCCTAAGGGTTAATGGAGTCAATTTAGAAGAGGATGCTAGGGTTGAAGGAGACTAAGGACTAGAGGGAAGGGTTCTGAACTGCTGCTATGGCAGGGCCCTAGAATCAAAACCCTAGGGGAGAGAGGCTCACTCCGGTGTTGCTAAAGCAAGGCCTCGTGCTCTCTCCTCCTTCCTTAGGTTAACTTGGCAAAAACGGCTAGCATGAAAGATAAATCAAGACTAGAGAGTGTAGTGAGGGAAAGTGTTGCTAAGACAAGGCTCTATCACCAAACCCTAGAAGCAGGACGACCCTAGGTGTAGATAACCTAGGCCTGGGACGTCTCCTCCTTCTTGACTTTAGAAAGTACGACTAGCTCAGGGAGAAGAAGCAACAAGAGTGTAGTTATAGCTAGGCTCTTTCTTCCTTCTTCAATGGCTTAAAATTTCTCTTTTAGGGGACATGAAACAAGGACCTACTTGTGTGCTTGTCACCTAGGGTTTTTATCAGCAAATTATAAACATATGCAAGAATATAAGACTACAACCATTCAATCAAGAAGTTTTGCAGAAAAAACACTTACATATCACCATGAAATAGCATGCAAACCCTAGTT